>JBBNEX010000397.1:0-31399 GCA_038021265.1 Cyprinella venusta | reverse complement strand
TGAATCTCTGGATTCTGACAGAGGGCCACGAGACTTCGACCAGCGCGCAAAAATGGAGGCTCGACCCTTCCAGAGCCGAGATATCGGATGTCAAAGTTTTGACCCGAAAAAAAAAAAAACATAAGGGGTAACACTGTCGTTTTTGGCCGAAAATTTTGACCCCCCTCCGATCTTCTTGAAACTCTGGATTCTGACAGAGGGCCACGAGACTTCGACCAGCGCGCAAAAATGGAGGCTCTAGACCCTTCCAGAGCCGAGATATCGGATGTCAAAGTTTTGACCTGAAAAAAAAAAAACATAAGGGGTAACACTGTCGTTTTTGGCCGAAATTTTGACCCCCTCCGATCTTCTTGAAACTCTGGATTCTGACAGAGGGCCACGAGACTTCGACCAGCGCGCAAAAATGGAGGCTCTAGACCCTTCCAGAGCCGAGATATCGGATGTCAAAGTTTTGACCTGAAAAAAAAAAAACATAAGGGGTAACACTGTCGTTTTTTGGCCGAAATTTTGACCCCCTCTGATCTTCTTGAAACTCTGGATTCTGACAGAGGGCCACGAGACTTCGACCAGCGCGCAAAAAATGGAGGCTCTAGGACCCTTCCAGAGCCGAGATATCGGATGTCAAAGTTTTGACCCGAAAAAAAAAAAACATAAGGGGTAACACTGTCATTTTTGGCCGAAATTTTGACCCCCTCCGATCTTCTTGAAACTCTGGATTCTGACAGAGGGCCACGAGACTTCGACCAGCGCGCAAAAATGGAGGCTCTAGACCCTTCCAGAGCCGAGATATCGGATGTCAAAGTTTTTGACCTGAAAAAAAAGAACATAAGGGGTAACACTGTCGTTTTTGGCCGAAATTTTGACCCCCCTCCGATCTTCTTGAAACTCTGGATTCTGACAGAGGGCCACGAGGACTTCGACCAGCGCGCAAAAATGGAGGCTCTAGACCCTTCCAGAGCCGAGATATCAAATGTCAAAGTTTTGACCCGAAAAAAAAAAAACATAAGGGGTAACACTGTCGTTTTTGGCCGAAATTTTGACCCCCTCCGATCTTCTTGAAACTCTGGATTCTGACAGAGGGCCACGAGACTTCGACCAGCGCGCAAAAATGGAGGCTCTAGACCCTTCCAGAGCCGAGATATCGGATGTCAAAGTTTTGACATGAAAAAAAAAACATAAGGGGTAACACTGTCGTTTTTTGGCCGAAATTTTGACCCCCTCCGATCTTCTTGAAACTCTGGATTCTGACAGAGGGCCACGAGACTTCGACCAGCGCGCAAAAAATGGAGGCTCTAGACCCTTCCAGAGCCGAGATATCGGATGTCAAAGTTTTGACCTGAAAAAAAAAAAACATAAGGGGGTAACACTGTCGTTTTTGGCCGAAATTTTGACCCCCCCCCCGATCTTCTTGAAACTCTGGATTCTGACAGAGGGCCACGAGACTTCGACCAGCGCGCAAAAAATGGAGGCTCTAGACCCTTCCAGAGCCGAGATATCGGATGTCAAAGTTTTGACCCGAAAAAAAAAACATAAGGGGGTAACACTGTCGTTTTTGGCCGAAATTTTGACCCCCTCCGATCTTCTTGAAACTCTGGATTCTGACAGAGGGCCACGAGACTTCGACCAGCGCGCAAAAATGGAGGGCTCTAGACCCTTCCAGAGCTGAGATATCGGATGTCAAAGTTTTGACCTGAAAAAAAAAAACATAAGGGGTAACACTGTCGTTTTTGGCCGAAATTTTGACCCCCTCCAATCTTCTTGAAACTCTGGATTCTGGACAGAGGGCCCACGAGACTTCGACCAGCGCGCAAAAATGTAGGCTCTAGACCCTTCCAGAGCCGAGATATCGGATGTCAAAGTTTTGATCCGAAAAAAAAAAACATAAGGGGTAACACTGTCGTTTTTGGCCGAAATTTTGACCCCCTCCCGATCTTCTTGAAACTCTGGATTCTGACAGAGGGCCACGAGACTTCGACCAGCACGCAAAAATGGAGGCTCTAGACCCTTCCAGAGCCGAGATATCGGATGTCAAAGTTTTGACCCGAAAAAAAAAAACATAAGGGGTAACACTGTCGTTTTTGGCCGAAATTTTGACCCCCTCCGATCATCTTGAAACTCTGGATTCTGACAGAGGGCCACGAGACTTCGACCAGCGCGCAAAAATGGAGGCTCTAGACCCTTCCAGAGCCGAGATATCGGATGTCAAAGTTTTGACCCGAAAAAAAAAAACATAAGGGGTAACACTGTCGTTTTGGGCCGAAATTTTGACCCCCTCCAATCTTTTTGAAACTCTGGATTCTGACAGAGGGCCACGAGACTTCGACCAGCGCGCAAAAATGGAGGCTCTAGACCCTTCCAGAGCCGAGATATCGGATGTCAAAATTTTGACCCAAAAAAAAAACATAAGGGGTAACACTGTCGTTTTTGGCCGAAATTTTGACCCCCTCCGATCTTCTTGAAACTCTGGATTCTGACAGAGGGCCACGAGACTTCGACCAGCGCGCAAAAATGGGAGGCTCTAGACCCTTCCAGAGCCGAGATATCGGATGTCAAAGTTTTGACCTGAAAAAAAAAAAACATAAGGGGTAACACTGTCGTTTTTGGCCGAAATTTTGACCCCCTCTGATCTTCTTGAAACTCTGGATTCTGACCAGAGGGCCACGAGACTTCGACCAGGCGCGCAAAAATGGAGGCTCTAGACCCTTCCAGAGCCGAGATATCGGATGTCAAAGTTTTGACCCGAAAAAAAAAAAACATAAGGGGTAACACTGTCGTTTTTGGCCGAAATTTTGACCCCCCTCTGATCTTCTTGAAAACTCTGGATTCTGACAGAGGGCCACGAGACTTCGACCAGCGCGCAAAAATGGAGGCTCTAGACCCTTCCAGAGCCGAGATATCGGATTGTCAAAGTTTTGACCCGAAAAAAAAAAACATAAGGGGTAACACTGTTGTTTTTGGCCGAAATTTTGACCCCCTCCGATCTTCTTGAAACTCTGGATTCTGACAGAGGGGCCACGAGACTTCGACCCAGCCGCGCAAAAATGGAGGCTCTAGACCCTTCCAGAGCCGAGATATCGGATGTCAAAGTTTTGACCCGAAAAAAAAAACATAAGGGGTAACACTGTCGTTTTTGGCCGAAATTTTGACCCCCTCCGATCTTCTTGAAACTCTGGATTCTGACAGAGGGCCACGAGACTTCGACCAGGCGCGCAAAAATGGAGGGCTCTAGACCCTTCCAGAGCCCGAGATATCGGATGTCAAAGTTTTGACCTGAAAAAAAAACATAAGGGGTAACACTGTCGTTTTTGGCCGAAATTTTGACCCCCCTCCGATCTTCTTGAAACTCTGGATTCTGACAGAGGGCCACGGAGACTATCGACCAGCGCGCAAAAATGGAGGCTCTAGACCCTTCCAGAGCCGAGATATCGGATGTCAAAGTTTTGACCTGAAAAAAAAAACATAAGGGGGTAACACTGTCGTTTTTGGCCGAAATTTTGACCCCCCTCTGATCTTCTTGAAACTCTGGATTCTGACAGAGGGCCCACGAGACTTCGACCAGCGCGCAAAAATGGAGGCTCTAGACCCTTCCAGAGCCGAGATATCGGATTGTCAAAGTTTTGACCCGAAAAAAAAAACATAAGGGGTAACACTGTCGTTTTTGGCCGAAATTTTGACCCCCTCCGATCTTCTTGAATCTCTGAATTCTGACAGAGGGCCACGAGACTTCGACCAGCGCCGCAAAAAATGGAGGCTCGACCCTTCCAGAGCCGAGGATATCGGATGTCAAAGTTTTGACCCGGAAAAAAAAAAACATAAGGGGTAAACACTGTCGTTTTTGGCCGAAAATTTTGACCCCCCTCCGATCTTCTTGAAACTCTGGATTCTGACAGAGGGCCACGAGACTGTCGACCAGCGCGCAAAAATGGGAGGCTCTAGACCCTTCCAGAGCCGAGATATCGGATGTCAAAGTTTTGACCTGAAAAAAAAAAAACATAAGGGGTAACACTGTCGTTTTTTGGCCGAAATTTTGACCCCCTCCGATCTTCTTGAAACTCTGGATTCTGACAGAGGGCCACGAGACTTCGACCAGCGCGCAAAAATGGAGGCTCTAGACCCTTCCAGAGCCGAGATATCGGATGTCAAAGTTTTTGACCTGAAAAAAAAAAAACATAAGGGGTAACACTGTCGTTTTTGGCCGAAATTTTGACCCCCTCTGATCTTCTTGAAACTCTGGATTCTGACAGAGGGCCACGAGACTTTCGACCAGCGCGCAAAAATGGAGGCTCTAGACCCTTCCAGAGCCGAGATATCGGATGTCAAAGTTTTGACCCGAAAAAAAAAAAACATAAGGGGTAACACTGTCATTTTTTGGCCGAAATTTTGACCCCCTCCGATCTTCTTGAAACTCTGGATTCTGACAGAGGGGCCCACGAGGACTTCGACCAGCGCGCAAAAATGGAGGCTCTAGACCCTTCCAGAGCCGAGATATCGGATGTCAAAGTTTTGACCTGAAAAAAAAGAACATAAGGGGTAACACTGTCGTTTTTGGCCGAAATTTCTGACCCCCTCCGATCTTCTTGAAACTCTGGATTCTGACAGAGGGCCACGAGACTTCGACCAGCGCGCAAAAAATGGAGGCTCTAGACCCTTCCCAGAGCCGAGATATCAAATGTCAAAGTTTTGACCCGAAAAAAAAAAAACATAAGGGGGTAACACTGTCGTTTTTGGCCGAAATTTTGACCCCCTCCGATCTTCTTGAAACTCTGGATTCTGACAGAGGGCCGACGAGACTTCGACCAGCGCGCAAAAATGGAGGCTCTAGACCCTTCCAGAGCCGAGATATCGGATGTCAAAGTTTTGACATGAAAAAAAAAAACATAAGGGGTAACACTGTCGTTTTTGGCCGAAATTTTGACCCCCTCCGATCTTCTTGAAACTCTGGATTCTGACAGAGGGCCACGAGACTTCGACCAGCGCGCAAAAATGGAGGCTCTAGACCCTTCCAGAGCCGAGATATCGGATGTCAAAGTTTTGACCTGAAAAAAAAAAAACATAAGGGGTAACACTGTCGTTTTTGGCCGAAATTTTGACCCCCCCCCCCGATCTTCTTGAAACTCTGGATTCTGACAGAGGGCCACGAGACTTCGACCAGCGCGCAAAAATGGAGGCTCTAGACCCTTCCAGAGCCGAGATATCGGATGTCAAAGTTTTGACCCGAAAAAAAAACATAAGGGGTAACACTGTCGTTTTTGGCCGAAATTTTGACCCCCTCCGATCTTCTTGAAACTCTGGATTCTGACAGAGGGCCACGAGACTTCGACCAGCGCGCAAAAAATGGAGGCTCTAGACCCTTCCAGAGCTGAGATATCGGATGTCAAAGTTTTGACCTGAAAAAAAAAAACATAAGGGGTAACACTGTCGTTTTTGGCCGAAATTTTGACCCCCTCCAATCTTCTTGAAACTCTGGATTCTGACAGAGGGGCCACGAGACTTCGACCAGCGCGCAAAAATGTAGGCTCTAGACCCTTCCAGAGCCGAGATATCGGATGTCAAAGTTTTGATCCGAAAAAAAAAACATAAGGGGTAACACTGTCGTTTTTGGCCGAAATTTTGACCCCCTCCGATCTTCTTGAAACTCTGGATTCTGACAGAGGGCCACGAGACTTCGACCAGCACGCAAAAATGGAGGCTCTAGACCCTTCCAGAGCCGAGATATCGGATGTCAAAGTTTTGACCCGAAAAAAAAACATAAGGGGTAACACTGTCGTTTTTGGCCGAAATTTTGACCCCCTCCGATCATCTTGAAACTCTGGATTCTGACAGAGGGGCCACGAGACTTCGACCAGCGCGCAAAAATGGAGGCTCTAGACCCTTCCAGAGCCGAGATATCGGATGTCAAAGTTTTGACCCGAAAAAAAAAAACATAAGGGGTAACACTGTCGTTTTTGGCCGAAATTTTGACCCCCTCCAATCTTTTTGAAACTCTGGATTCTGACAGAGGGCCACGAGACTTCGACCAGCGCGCAAAAATGGAGGCTCTAGACCCTTCCAGAGCCGAGATATCGGATGTCAAAATTTTGACCCAAAAAAAAAACATAAGGGGGTAACACTGTCGTTTTTGGCCGAAATTTTGACCCCCTCCGATCTTCTTGAAACTCTGGATTCTGACAGAGGGCCACGAGGACTTCGACCAGCGCGCAAAAATGGAGGCTCTAGACCCTTCCAGAGCCGAGATATCGGATGTCAAAGTTTTGACCTGAAAAAAAAAAACATAAGGGGTAACACTGTCGTTTTTGGCCGAAATTTTGACCCCCTCTGATCTTCTTGAAACTCTGGATTCTGACAGAGGGCCACGAGACTTCGACCAGCGCGCAAAAAATGGAGGCTCTAGACCCTTCCAGAGCCGAGATATCGGATGTCAAAGTTTTGACCCGAAAAAAAAAAACATAAGGGGGTAACACTGTCGTTTTTGGCCGAAATTTTGACCCCCCTCTGATCTTCTTGAAACTCTGGATTCTGACAGAGGGCCACGAGACTTCGACCAGCGCGCAAAAATGGAGGCTCTAGACCCTTCCAGAGCCGAGATATCGGATGTCAAAGTTTTGACCCGAAAAAAAAAACATAAGGGGGTAACACTGTTGTTTTTGGCCGAAATTTTGACCCCCCTCCGATCTTCTTGAAACTCTGGATTCTGACAGAGGGCCACGAGTACTTCGACCAGCGCGCAAAAAATGGAGGCTCTAGACCCTTCCAGAGCCGAGATATCGGATGTCAAAGTTTTGACCCGAAAAAAAAAAACATAAGGGGTAACACTGTCGTTTTTGGCCGAAATTTTGACCCCCTCCGATCTTCTTGAAACTCTGGATTCTGACAGAGGGGCCACGAGACTTCGACCAGCGCGCAAAAATGGAGGCTCTAGACCCTTCCAGAGCCGAGATATCGGATGTCAAAGTTTTGACATGAAAAAAAAAAACATAAGGGGTAACACTGTCGTTTTTGGCCGAAATTTTGACCCCCTCCGATCTTCTTGAAACTCTGGATTCTGACAGAGGGCCACGAGACTTCGACCAGCGCGCAAAAATGGAGGCTCTAGACCCTTCCAGAGCCGAGATATCGGATGTCAAAGTTTTGACATGAAAAAAAAAACATAAGGGGTAACACTGTCGTTTTTGGCCGAAATTTTTGACCCCCTCCGATCTTCTTGAAACTCTGGATTCTGACAGAGGGCCCACGAGACTTCGACCAGCGCGCAAAAAATGGAGGCTCTAGACCCCTTCCAGAGCCGAGATATCGGATGTCAAAGTTTTGACCTGAAAAAAAAAACATAAGGGGTAACACTGTCGTTTTTGGCCGAAATTTTGACCCCCTCCAATCTTCTTGAATCTCTGGATTCTGACAGAGGGCCACGAGACTTCGACCAGCGCGCAAAAATGGAGGCTCGACCCTTCCAGAGCCGAGATATCGGATGTCAAAGTTTTGACCCGAAAAAAAAAAACATAAGGGGTAACACTGTCGTTTTTGGCCGAAATTTTGACCCCCTCCGATCTTCTTGAAACTCTGGATTCTGACAGAGGGCCACGAGACTTCGACCAGCGCGCAAAAATGGAGGCTCTAGACCCTTCCAGAGCCGAGATATCGGATGTCAAAGTTTTGACCTGAAAAAAAAAACATAAGGGGTAACACTGTCGTTTTTGGCCGAAATTTTGACCCCCTCCGATCTTCTTGAAACTCTGGATTCTGACAGAGGGCCACGAGACTTCGACCAGCGCGCAAAAATGGAGGCTGTAGACCCTTCCAGAGCCGAGATATCGGATGTCAAAGTTTTGACATGAAAAAAAAAAAACATAAGGGGTAACACTGTCGTTTTTGGCCGAAATTTTTGACCCCCTCCGATCTTCTTGAAACTCTGGATTCTGACAGAGGGCCACGAGACTTCGACCAGCGCGCAAAAATGGAGGCTCTAGACCCTTCCAGAGCCGAGATATCGGATGTCAAAGTTTTGACATGAAAAAAAAAAAAACATAAGGGGTAACACTGTCGTTTTTGGCCGAAATTTTGACCCCCTCCGATCTTCTTGAAACTCTGGATTCTGACAGAGGGCCACGAGACTTCGACCAGCGCGCAAAAATGGAGGCTCTAGACCCTTCCAGAGCCGAGATATCGGATGTCAAAGTTTTGACATGAAAAAAAAAAAAACATAAGGGGTAACACTGTCGTTTTTGGCCGAAATTTTGACCCCCTCCGATCTTCTTGAAACTCTGGATTCTGACAGAGGGCCACGAGACTTCGACCAGCGCGCAAAAATGGAGGCTCTAGACCCTTCCAGAGCCGAGATATCGGATGTCAAAGTTTTGACCTGAAAAAAAAACATAAGGGGTAACACTGTCGTTTTTTGGCCGAAATTTTGACCCCCCCGGATCTTCTTGAAACTCTGGATTCTGACAGAGGGCCACGAGACTTCGACCAGCGCGCAAAAATGGAGGCTCTAGACCCTTCCAGAGCCGAGATATCGGGATGTCAAAGTTTTGACCCGAAAAAAAAAACATAAGGGGTAACACTGTCGTTTTTTGGCCGAAATTTTGACCCCCCTCCGATCTTCTTGAAACTCTGGATTCTGACAGAGGGCCACGAGACTTCGACCAGCGCGCAAAAATGGAGGCTCTAGACCCTTCCAGAGCCGAGATATCGGATGTCAAAGTTTTGACATGAAAAAAAAAAACATAAGGGGTAACACTGTCGTTTTTGGCCGAAATTTTGACCCCCTCCGATCTTCTTGAAACTCTGGATTCTGACAGAGGGCCACGAGACTTCGACCAGCGCGCAAAAATGGAGGCTCTAGACCCCTTCCAGAGCCGAGATATCGGATGTCAAAGTTTTGAAACGAAAAAAAAACATAAGGGGTAACACTGTCCGTTTTTGGCCGAAATTTTGACCCCCTCCAATCTTCTTGAAACTCTGGATTCTGACAGAGGGCCACGAGACTTCGACCAGCGCGCAAAAATGGAGGCTCTAGACCCTTCCAGAGCCGAGATATCGGATGTCAAAATTTTTGACCCAAAAAAAAAACATAAGGGGTAACACTGTCGTTTTTGACCGAAATTTTGACCCCCTCCGATCTTCTTGAAACTCTGGATTCTGACAGAGGGCCACGAGACTTCGACCAGCGTGCAAAAATGGAGGCTCTAGACCCTTTCAGAGCCGAGATATCGGATGTCAAAGTTTTGACCTGAAAAAAAAAAAACATAAGGGGTAACACTGTCGTTTTTGGCCCGAAATTTTGACCCCCTCTGATCTTCTTGAAACTCTGGATTCTGACAGAGGGCCACGAGACTTCGACCAGCGCGCAAAAATGGAGGCTCTAGACCCTTCCAGAGCCGAGATATCGGATGTCAAAGTTTTGACCCGAAAAAAAAAAAACATAAGGGGTAACACTGTCGTTTTTGGCCGAAATTTTGACCCCCCTCCGATCTTCTTGAAACTCTGGATTCTGACAGAGGGCCACGAGACTTCGACCAGCGCGCAAAAAATGGAGGCTCTAGACCCTTCCAGAGCCGAGATATCGGATGTCAAAGTTTTGACCCGAAAAAAAAAAACATAAGGGGTAACACTGTCGTTTTTGGCCGAAATTTTGACCCCCTCCGATCTTCTTGAAACTCTGGATTCTGACAGAGGGCCACGAGACTTCGACCAGCGCGCAAAAATGGAGGCTCTAGACCCTTCCAGAGCCGAGATATCGGATGTCAAAGTTTTGACCCCGAAAAAAAAAAACATAAGGGGTAACACTGTCGTTTTTGGCCGAAATTTTGACCCCCTCCGATCTTCTTGAAACTCTGGATTCTGACAGAGGGCCACGAGACTTCGACCAGCGCGCAAAAATGGAGGCTCTAGACCCTTCCAGAGCCGAGATATCGGATGTCAAAGTTTTGACATGAAAAAAAAAAACATAAGGGGTAACACTGTCGTTTTTGGCCGAAATTTTGACCCCCTCCGATCTTCTTGAAACTCTGGATTCTGACAGAGGGCCACGAGACTTCGACCAGCGCGCAAAAATGGAGGCTCTAGACCCTTCCAGAGCCGAGATATCGGATGTCAAAGTTTTGACCCGAAAAAAAAAAACATAAGGGGTAACACTGTCGTTTTTGGCCGAAATTTTGACCCCCCCTCCGATCTTCCTTGAAACTCTGGATTCTGACAGAGGGCCACGAGACTTCGACCAGCGCGCAAAAATGGAGGCCTCTAGACCCTTCCAGAGCCGAGATATCGAGATGTCAAAGTTTTGACCCTGAAAAAAAAAAACATAAGGGGTAACACTGTCGTTTTTGGCCGAAATTTTGACCCCCTCCGATCTTCTTGAAACTCTGGATTCTGACAGAGGGCCACGAGACTTCGACCAGCGCGCAAAAATGGAGGCTCTAGACCCTTCCAGAGCCGAGATATCAAATGTCAAAGTTTTGACCCGAAAAAAAAAAAACATAAGGGGTAACACTGTCCGTTTTTGGCCGAAATTTTGACCCCCCTCCGATCTTCTTGAAACTCTGGATTCTGACAGAGGGCCACGAGACTTCGACCAGCGCGCAAAAATGGAGGCTCTAGACCCTTCCAGAGCCGAGATATCGGATGTCAAAGTTTTGACCTGAAAAAAAAAAAACATAAGGGGTAACACTGTCGTTTTTGGCCGAACATCTCTCTGACCCCCCTCCGATCTTCTTGAAACTCTGGATTCTGACAGAGGGCCACGAGACCTTCGACCAGCGCGCAAAAATGGAGGCTCTAGACCCCCTTCCAGAGCCGAGATATCGGATGTCAAAGTTTTTGACCTGAAAAAAAAAAACATAAGGGGCTAACACTGTCGTTTTTGGCCAGCGCAAAAATGGAGGCTCTAGACCCTTCCAGAGCCGAGATATCGGATGTCAAAGTTTTGACCCGAAAAAAAAACATAAGGGGTAACACTGTCGTTTTTGGCCGAAATTTTGACCCCCTCCGATCTTCTTGAAACTCTGGATTCTGACAGAGGGCCACGAGACTTCGACCAGCGCGCAAAAATGGAGGCTCTAGACCCTTCCAGAGCTGAGATATCGGATGTCAAAGTTTTGACCTAAAAAAAAAAAAACATAAGGGGTAACACTGTCGTTTTTGGCCGAAATTTTGACCCCCTCCAATCTTCTTGAAACTCTGGATTCTGACAGAGGGCCACGAGACTTCGACCAGCGCGCAAAAATGTAGGCTCTAGACCCTTCCAGAGCCGAGATATCGGATGTCAAAGTTTTGATCCGAAAAAAAAACATAAGGGGTAACACTGTCGTTTTTGGCCGAAATTTTGACCCCCTCCGATCTTCTTGAAACTCTGGATTCTGACAGAGGGCCACGAGACTTCGACCAGCACGCAAAAATGGAGGCTCTAGACCCTTCCAGAGCCGAGATATCGGATGTCAAAGTTTTGACCTGAAAAAAAAACATAAGGGGTAACACTGTCGTTTTTGGCCGAAATTTTGACCCCCTCCGATCATCTTGAAACTCTGGATTCTGACAGAGGGCCACGAGACTTCGACCAGCGCGCAAAAATGGAGGCTCTATACCCTTCCAGAGCCGAGATATCGGATGTCAAAGTTTTGACCCGAAAAAAAAAACATAAGGGGTAACACTGTCGTTTTTGGCCGAAATTTTGACCCCCTCCAATCTTTTTGAAACTCTGGATTCTGACAGAGGGCCACGAGACTTCGACCAGCGCGCAAAAATGGAGGCTCTAGACCCTTCCAGAGCCGAGATATCGGATGTCAAAATTTTGACCCAAAAAAAAAACATAAGGGGTAACACTGTCGTTTTTGGCCGAAATTTTGACCCCCTCCGATCTTCTTGAAACTCTGGATTCTGACAGAGGGCCACGAGACTTCGACCAGCGCGCAAAAATGGAGGCTCTAGACCCTTCCAGAGCCGAGATATCGGATGTCAAAGTTTTGACCTGAAAAAAAAAAAACATAAGGGGTAACACTGTCGTTTTTGGCCGAAATTTTGACCCCCTCTGATCTTCTTGAAACTCTGGATTCTGACAGAGGGCCACGAGACTTCGACCAGCGCGCAAAAATGGAGGCTCTAGACCCTTCCAGAGCCGAGATATCGGATGTCAAAGTTTTGACCCGAAAAAAAAAACATAAGGGGTAACACTGTCGTTTTTGGCCGAAATTTTGACCCCCTCCGATCTTCTTGAAACTCTGGATTCTGACAGAGGGCCACGAGACTTCGACCAGCGCGCAAAAATGGAGGCTCTAGACCCTTCCAGAGCCGAGATATCGGATGTCAAAGTTTTGACCTGAAAAAAAAAACATAAGGGGTAACACTGTCGTTTTTGGCCGAAATTTTGACCCCCTCTGATCTTCTTGAAACTCTGGATTCTGACAGAGGGCCACGAGACTTCGACCAGCGCGCAAAAATGGAGGCTCTAGACCCTTCCAGAGCCGAGATATCGGATGTCAAAGTTTTGACCCGAAAAAAAAAAACATAAGGGGTAACACTGTCGTTTTTGGCCGAAATTTTGACCCGCTCCGATCTTCTTGAAACTCTGGATTCTGACAGAGGGCCACGAGACTTCGACCAGCGCGCAAAAATGGAGGCTCTAGACCCTTCCAGAGCCAAGATATCGGATGTCAAAGTTTTGACCTGAAAAAAAAAACATAAGGGGTAACACTGTCGTTTTTGGCCGAAATTTTGACCCCCTCCGATCTTCTTGAAACTCTGGATTCTGACAGAGGGCCACGAGACTTCGACCAGCGCGCAAAAATGGAGGCTCTAGACCCTTCCAGAGCCGAGATATCGGATGTCAAAGTTTTGACCTGAAAAAAAAAAACATAAGGGGTAACACTGTCGTTTTTGGCCGAAATTTTGACCCCCTCTGATCTTCTTGAAACTCTGGATTCTGACAGAGGGCCACGAGACTTCGACCAGCGCGCAAAAATGGAGGCTCTAGACCCTTCCAGAGCCGAGATATCGGATGTCAAAGTTTTGACCCGAAAAAAAAAAACATAAGGGGTAACACTGTCGTTTTTGGCCGAAATTTTGACCCCCTCCGATCTTCTTGAAACTCTGGATTCTGACAGAGGGCCACGAGACTTCGACCAGCGCGCAAAAATGGAGGCTCTAGACCCTTCCAGAGCCGAGATATCGGATGTCAAAGTTTTGACATGAAAAAAAACATAAGGGGTAACACTGTCGTTTTTGGCCGAAATTTTGACCCCCTCCGATCTTCTTGAAACTCTGGATTCTGACAGAGGGCCACGAGACTTCGACCAGCGCGCAAAAATGGAGGCTCTAGACCCTTCCAGAGCCGAGATATCGGATGTCAAAGTTTTGACCTGAAAAAAAAACATAAGGGGTAACACTGTCGTTTTTGGCCGAAATTTTGACCCCCTCCAATCTTCTTGAATCTCTGGATTCTGACAGAGGGCCACGAGACTTCGACCAGCGCGCAAAAATGGAGGCTCGACCCTTCCAGAGCCGAGATATCGGATGTCAAAGTTTTGACCCGAAAAAAAAAAACATAAGGGGTAACACTGTCGTTTTTGGCCGAAATTTTGACCCCCTCCGATCTTCTTGAAACTCTGGATTCTGACAGAGGGCCACGAGACTTCGACCAGCGCGCAAAAATGGAGGCTCTAGACCCTTCCAGAGCCGAGATATCGGATGTCAAAGTTTTGACCTGAAAAAAAAACATAAGGGGTAACACTGTCGTTTTTGGCCGAAATTTTGACCCCCTCCGATCTTCTTGAAACTCTGGATTCTGACAGAGGGCCACGAGACTTCGACCAGCGCGCAAAAATGGAGGCTGTAGACCCTTCCAGAGCCGAGATATCGGATGTCAAAGTTTTGACATGAAAAAAAAAAACATAAGGGGTAACACTGTCGTTTTTGGCCGAAATTTTGACCCCCTCCGATCTTCTTGAAACTCTGGATTCTGACAGAGGGCCACGAGACTTCGACCAGCGCGCAAAAATGGAGGCTCTAGACCCTTCCAGAGCCGAGATATCGGATGTCAAAGTTTTGACATGAAAAAAAAAACATAAGGGGTAACACTGTCGTTTTTGGCCGAAATTTTGACCCCCTCCGATCTTCTTGAAACTCTGGATTCTGACAGAGGGCCACGAGACTTCGACCAGCGCGCAAAAATGGAGGCTCTAGACCCTTCCAGAGCCAAGATATCGGATGTCAAAGTTTTGACCCGAAAAAAAAAAACATAAGGGGTAACACTGTCGTTTTTGGCCGAAATTTTGACCCCCTCCGATCTTCTTGAAACTCTGGATTCTGACAGAGGGCCACGAGACTTCGACCAGCGCGCAAAAATGGAGGCTCTAGACCCTTCCAGAGCCGAGATATCGGATGTCAAAGTTTTGACATGAAAAAAAAAAACATAAGGGGTAACACTGTCGTTTTTGGCCGAAATTTTGACCCCCTCCGATCTTCTTGAAACTCTGGATTCTGACAGAGGGCCACGAGACTTCGACCAGCGCGCAAAAATGGAGGCTCTAGACCCTTCCAGAGCCGAGATATCGGATGTCAAAGTTTTGACCCGAAAAAAAAAAACATAAGGGGTAACACTGTCGTTTTTGGCCGAAATTTTGACCCCCTCCGATCTTCTTGAAACTCTGGATTCTGACAGAGGGCCACGAGACTTCGACCAGCGCGCAAAAATGGAGGCTCTAGACCCTTCCAGAGCCGAGATATCGGATGTCAAAGTTTTGACCTGAAAAAAAAACATAAGGGGTAACACTGTCGTTTTTGGCCGAAATTTTGACCCCCTCCAATCTTCTTGAATCTCTGGATTCTGACAGAGGGCCACGAGACTTCGACCAGCGCGCAAAAATGGAGGCTCGACCCTTCCAGAGCCGAGATATCGGATGTCAAAGTTTTGACCCGAAAAAAAAAAACATAAGGGGTAACACTGTCGTTTTTGGCCGAAATTTTGACCCCCTCCGATCTTCTTGAAACTCTGGATTCTGACAGAGGGCCACGAGACTTCGACCAGCGCGCAAAAATGGAGGCTCTAGACCCTTCCAGAGCCGAGATATCGGATGTCAAAGTTTTGACCTGAAAAAAAAACATAAGGGGTAACACTGTCGTTTTTGGCCGAAATTTTGACCCCCTCCGATCTTCTTGAAACTCTGGATTCTGACAGAGGGCCACGAGACTTCGACCAGCGCGCAAAAATGGAGGCTGTAGACCCTTCCAGAGCCGAGATATCGGATGTCAAAGTTTTGACATGAAAAAAAAAAACATAAGGGGTAACACTGTCGTTTTTGGCCGAAATTTTGACCCCCTCCGATCTTCTTGAAACTCTGGATTCTGACAGAGGGCCACGAGACTTCGACCAGCGCGCAAAAATGGAGGCTCTAGACCCTTCCAGAGCCGAGATATCGGATGTCAAAGTTTTGACATGAAAAAAAAAAACATAAGGGGTAACACTGTCGTTTTTGGCCGAAATTTTGACCCCCTCCGATCTTCTTGAAACTCTGGATTCTGACAGAGGGCCACGAGACTTCGACCAGCGCGCAAAAATGGAGGCTCTAGACCCTTCCAGAGCCGAGATATCGGATGTCAAAGTTTTGACATGAAAAAAAAAAAACATAAGGGGTAACACTGTCGTTTTTGGCCGAAATTTTGACCCCCTCCGATCTTCTTGAAACTCTGGATTCTGACAGAGGGCCACGAGACTTCGACCAGCGCGCAAAAATGGAGGCTCTAGACCCTTCCAGAGCCGAGATATCGGATGTCAAAGTTTTGACCTGAAAAAAAAAACATAAGGGGTAACACTGTCGTTTTTGGCCGAAATTTTGACCCCCCGGATCTTCTTGAAACTCTGGATTCTGACAGAGGGCCACGAGACTTCGACCAGCGCGCAAAAATGGAGGCTCTAGACCCTTCCAGAGCCGAGATATCGGATGTCAAAGTTTTGACCCGAAAAAAAAAACATAAGGGGTAACACTGTCGTTTTTGGCCGAAATTTTGACCCCCTCCGATCTTCTTGAAACTCTGGATTCTGACAGAGGGCCACGAGACTTCGACCAGCGCGCAAAAATGGAGGCTCTAGACCCTTCCAGAGCCGAGATATCGGATGTCAAAGTTTTGACATGAAAAAAAAAAACATAAGGGATAACACTGTCGTTTTTGGCCGAAATTTTGACCCCCTCCGATCTTCTTGAAACTCTGGATTCTGACAGAGGGCCACGAGACTTCGACCAGCGCGCAAAAATGGAGGCTCTAGACCCTTCCAGAGCCGAGATATCGGATGTCAAAGTTTTGAAACGAAAAAAAAACATAAGGGGTAACACTGTCGTTTTTGGCCGAAATTTTGACCCCCTCCAATCTTCTTGAAACTCTGGATTCTGACAGAGGGCCACGAGACTTCGACCAGCGCGCAAAAATGGAGGCTCTAGACCCTTCCAGAGCCGAGATATCGGATGTCAAAATTTTGACCCAAAAAAAAACATAAGGGGTAACACTGTCGTTTTTGACCGAAATTTTGACCCCCTCCGATCTTCTTGAAACTCTGGATTCTGACAGAGGGCCACGAGACTTCGACCAGCGTGCAAAAATGGAGGCTCTAGACCCTTTCAGAGCCGAGATATCGGATGTCAAAGTTTTGACCTGAAAAAAAAAACATAAGGGGTAACACTGTCGTTTTTGGCCGAAATTTTGACCCCCTCTGATCTTCTTGAAACTCTGGATTCTGACAGAGGGCCACGAGACTTCGACCAGCGCGCAAAAATGGAGGCTCTAGACCCTTCCAGAGCCGAGATATCGGATGTCAAAGTTTTGACCCGAAAAAAAAAAACATAAGGGGTAACACTGTCGTTTTTGGCCGAAATTTTGACCCCCTCCGATCTTCTTGAAACTCTGGATTCTGACAGAGGGCCACGAGACTTCGACCAGCGCGCAAAAATGGAGGCTCTAGACCCTTCCAGAGCCGAGATATCGGATGTCAAAGTTTTGACCTGAAAAAAAAAAATAAGGGGTAACACTGTCGTTTTTGGCCGAAATTTTGACCCCCTCCGATCTTCTTGAAACTCTGGATTCTGACAGAGGGCCACGAGACTTCGACCAGCGCGCAAAAATGGAGGCTCTAGACCCTTCCAGAGCCGAGATATCGGATGTCAAAGTTTTGACCTGAAAAAAAAAACATAAGGGGTAACACTGTCGTTTTTGGCCGAAATTTTGACCCCCTCTGATCTTCTTGAAACTCTGGATTCTGACAGAGGGCCACGAGACTTCGACCAGCGCGCAAAAATGGAGGCTCTAGACCCTTCCAGAGCCAAGATATCGGATGTCAAAGTTTTGACCCGAAAAAAAAAAACATAAGGGGTAACACTGTCGTTTTTGGCCGAAATTTTGACCCCCTCCGATCTTCTTGAAACTCTGGATTCTGACAGAGGGCCACGAGACTTCGACCAGCGCGCAAAAATGGAGGCTCTAGACCCTTCCAGAGCCGAGATATCGGATGTCAAAGTTTTGACATGAAAAAAAAAACATAAGGGGTAACACTGTCGTTTTTGGCCGAAATTTTGACCCCCTCCGATCTTCTTGAAACTCTGGATTCTGACAGAGGGCCACGAGACTTCGACCAGCGCGCAAAAATGGAGGCTCTAGACCCTTCCAGAGCCGAGATATCGGATGTCAAAGTTTTGACCTGAAAAAAAAAACATAAGGGGTAACACTGTCGTTTTTGGCCGAAATTTTGACCCCCTCCGATCTTCTTGAAACTCTGGATTCTGACAGAGGGCCACGAGACTTCGACCAGCGCGCAAAAATGGAGGCTCTAGACCCTTCCAGAGCCGAGATATCAAATGTCAAAGTTTTGACCCGAAAAAAAAAACATAAGGGGTAACACTGTCGTTTTTGGCCGAAATTTTGACCCCCTCCGATCTTCTTGAAACTCTGGATTCTGACAGAGGGCCACGAGACTTCGACCAGCGCGCAAAAATGGAGGCTCTAGACCCTTCCAGAGCCGAGATATCGGATGTCAAAGTTTTGACATGAAAAAAAAAACATAAGGGGTAACACTGTCGTTTTTGGCCGAAATTTTGACCCCCTCCGATCTTCTTGAAACTCTGGATTCTGACAGAGGGCCACGAGACTTCGACCAGCGCGCAAAAATGGAGGCTCTAGACCCTTCCAGAGCCGAGATATCGGATGTCAAAGTTTTGACCTGAAAAAAAAAACATAAGGGGTAACACTGTCGTTTTTGGCCGAAATTTTGACCCCCCCCGATCTTCTTGAAACTCTGGATTCTGACAGAGGGCCACGAGACTTCGACCAGCGCGCAAAAATGGAGGCTCTAGACCCTTCCAGAGCCGAGATATCGGATGTCAAAGTTTTGACCCGAAAAAAAAAACATAAGGGGTAACACTGTCGTTTTTGGCCGAAATTTTGACCCCCTCCGATCTTCTTGAAACTCTGGATTCTGACAGAGGGCCACGAGACTTCGACCAGCGCGCAAAAATGGAGGCTCTAGACCCTTCCAGAGCTGAGATATCGGATGTCAAAGTTTTGACCTAAAAAAAAAAACATAAGGGGTAACACTGTCGTTTTTGGCCGAAATTTTGACCCCCTCCAATCTTCTTGAAACTCTGGATTCTGACAGAGGGCCACGAGACTTCGACCAGCGCGCAAAAATGTAGGCTCTAGACCCTTCCAGAGCCGAGATATCGGATGTCAAAGTTTTGATCCGAAAAAAAAACATAAGGGGTAACACTGTCGTTTTTGGCCGAAATTTTGACCCCCTCCGATCTTCTTGAAACTCTGGATTCTGACAGAGGGCCACGAGACTTCGACCAGCACGCAAAAATGGAGGCTCTAGACCCTTCCAGAGCCGAGATATCGGATGTCAAAGTTTTGACCTGAAAAAAAAACATAAGGGGTAACACTGTCGTTTTTGGCCGAAATTTTGACCCCCTCCGATCATCTTGAAACTCTGGATTCTGACAGAGGGCCACGAGACTTCGACCAGCGCGCAAAAATGGAGGCTCTATACCCTTCCAGAGCCGAGATATCGGATGTCAAAGTTTTGACCCGAAAAAAAAAACATAAGGGGTAACACTGTCGTTTTTGGCCGAAATTTTGACCCCCTCCAATCTTTTTGAAACTCTGGATTCTGACAGAGGGCCACGAGACTTCGACCAGCGCGCAAAAATGGAGGCTCTAGACCCTTCCAGAGCCGAGATATCGGATGTCAAAATTTTGACCCAAAAAAAAAACATAAGGGGTAACACTGTCGTTTTTGGCCGAAATTTTGACCCCCTCCGATCTTCTTGAAACTCTGGATTCTGACAGAGGGCCACGAGACTTCGACCAGCGCGCAAAAATGGAGGCTCTAGACCCTTCCAGAGCCGAGATATCGGATGTCAAAGTTTTGACCTGAAAAAAAAAAAACATAAGGGGTAACACTGTCGTTTTTGGCCGAAATTTTGACCCCCTCTGATCTTCTTGAAACTCTGGATTCTGACAGAGGGCCACGAGACTTCGACCAGCGCGCAAAAATGGAGGCTCTAGACCCTTCCAGAGCCGAGATATCGGATGTCAAAGTTTTGACCCGAAAAAAAAAACATAAGGGGTAACACTGTCGTTTTTGGCCGAAATTTTGACCCCCTCCGATCTTCTTGAAACTCTGGATTCTGACAGAGGGCCACGAGACTTCGACCAGCGAGCGCGCAAAAATGGAGGCTCTAGACCCTTCCAGAGCCGAGATATCGGATGTCAAAGTTTTGACCTGAAAAAAAAAAACATAAGGGGTAACACTGTCGTTTTTGGCCGAAATTTTGACCCCCTCTGATCTTCTTGAAACTCTGGATTCTGACAGAGGGCCACGAGACTTCGACCAGCGCGCAAAAATGGAGGCTCTAGACCCTTCCAGAGCCGAGATATCGGATGTCAAAGTTTTGACCCGAAAAAAAAAACATAAGGGGTAACACTGTCGTTTTTGGCCGAAATTTTGACCCCCTCCGATCTTCTTGAAACTCTGGATTCTGACAGAGGGCCACGAGACTTCGACCAGCGCGCAAAAATGGAGGCTCTAGACCCTTCCAGAGCCGAGATATCGGATGTCAAAGTTTTGACCCGAAAAAAAAAAACATAAGGGGTAACACTGTCGTTTTTGGCCGAAATTTTGACCCGCTCCGATCTTCTTGAAACTCTGGATTCTGACAGAGGGGCCACGAGACTTCGACCAGCGCGCAAAAATGGAGGCTCTAGACCCTTCCAGAGCCGAGATATCGGATGTCAAAGTTTTGACCTGAAAAAAAAAACATAAGGGGTAACACTGTCGTTTTTGGCCGAAATTTTGACCCCCTCCGATCTTCTTGAAACTCTGGATTCTGACAGAGGGCCACGAGACTTCGACCAGCGCGCAAAAATGGAGGCTCTAGACCCTTCCAGAGCCGAGATATCGGATGTCAAAGTTTTGACCTGAAAAAAAAAAACATAAGGGGTAACACTGTCGTTTTTGGCCGAAATTTTGACCCCCTCTGATCTTCTTGAAACTCTGGATTCTGACAGAGGGCCACGAGACTTCGACCAGCGCGCAAAAATGGAGGCTCTAGACCCTTCCAGAGCCGAGATATCGGATGTCAAAGTTTTGACCCGAAAAAAAAAACATAAGGGGTAACACTGTCGTTTTTGGCCGAAATTTTGACCCCCTCCGATCTTCTTGAAACTCTGGATTCTGACAGAGGGCCACGAGACTTCGACCAGCGCGCAAAAATGGAGGCTCTAGACCCTTCCAGAGCCGAGATATCGGATGTCAAAGTTTTGACATGAAAAAAAACATAAGGGGTAACACTGTCGTTTTTGGCCGAAATTTTGACCCCCTCCGATCTTCTTGAAACTCTGGATTCTGACAGAGGGCCACGAGACTTCGACCAGCGCGCAAAAATGGAGGCTCTAGACCCTTCCAGAGCCGAGATATCGGATGTCAAAGTTTTGACCTGAAAAAAAAACATAAGGGGTAACACTGTCGTTTTTGGCCGAAATTTTGACCCCCTCCAATCTTCTTGAATCTCTGGATTCTGACAGAGGGCCACGAGACTTTCGACCAGCGCGCAAAAATGGAGGCTCGACCCTTCCAGAGCCGAGATATCGGATGTCAAAGTTTTGACCCGAAAAAAAAAAACATAAGGGGTAACACTGTCGTTTTTGGCCGAAATTTTGACCCCCTCCGATCTTCTTGAAACTCTGGATTCTGACAGAGGGCCACGAGACTTCGACCAGCGCGCAAAAATGGAGGCTCTAGACCCTTCCAGAGCCGAGATATCGGATGTCAAAGTTTTGACCTGAAAAAAAAAACATAAGGGGTAACACTGTCGTTTTTGGCCGAAATTTTGACCCCCTCCGATCTTCTTGAAACTCTGGATTCTGACAGAGGGCCACGAGACTTCGACCAGCGCGCAAAAATGGAGGCTGTAGACCCTTCCAGAGCCGAGATATCGGATGTCAAAGTTTTGACATGAAAAAAAAAAACATAAGGGGTAACACTGTCGTTTTTGGCCGAAATTTTGACCCCCCTCCGATCTTCTTGAAACTCTGGATTCTGACAGAGGGCCACGAGACTTCGACCAGCGCGCAAAAATGGAGGCTCTAGACCCTTCCAGAGCCGAGATATCGGATGTCAAAGTTTTGACATGAAAAAAAAAAACATAAGGGGTAACACTGTCGTTTTTGGCCGAAATTTTGACCCCCTCCGATCTTCTTGAAACTCTGGATTCTGACAGAGGGCCACGAGACTTCGACCAGCGCGCAAAAATGGAGGCTCTAGACCCTTCCAGAGCCAAGATATCGGATGTCAAAGTTTTGACCCGAAAAAAAAAAACATAAGGGGTAACACTGTCGTTTTTGGCCGAAATTTTGACCCCCTCCGATCTTCTTGAAACTCTGGATTCTGACAGAGGGCCACGAGACTTCGACCAGCGCGCAAAAATGGAGGCTCTAGACCCTTCCAGAGCCGAGATATCGGATGTCAAAGTTTTGACATGAAAAAAAAAACATAAGGGGTAACACTGTCGTTTTTGGCCGAAATTTTGACCCCCTCCGATCTTCTTGAAACTCTGGATTCTGACAGAGGGCCACGAGACTTCGACCAGCGCGCAAAAATGGAGGCTCTAGACCCTTCCAGAGCCGAGATATCGGATGTCAAAGTTTTGACCCGAAAAAAAAAAACATAAGGGGTAACACTGTCGTTTTTGGCCGAAATTTTGACCCCCTCCGATCTTCTTGAAACTCTGGATTCTGACAGAGGGCCACGAGACTTCGACCAGCGCGCAAAAATGGAGGCTCTAGACCCTTCCAGAGCCGAGATATCGGATGTCAAAGTTTTGACCTGAAAAAAAAAACATAAGGGGTAACACTGTCGTTTTTGGCCGAAATTTTGACCCCCTCCGATCTTCTTGAAACTCTGGATTCTGACAGAGGGCCACGAGACTTCGACCAGCGCGCAAAAATGGAGGCTCTAGACCCTTCCAGAGCCGAGATATCAAATGTCAAAGTTTTGACCCGAAAAAAAACATAAGGGGTAACACTGTCGTTTTTGGCCGAAATTTTGACCCCCTCCGATCTTCTTGAAACTCTGGATTCTGACAGAGGGCCACGAGACTTCGACCAGCGCGCAAAAATGGAGGCTCTAGACCCTTCCAGAGCCGAGATATCGGATGTCAAAGTTTTGACATGAAAAAAAAAACATAAGGGGTAACACTGTCGTTTTTGGCCGAAATTTTGACCCCCTCCGATCTTCTTGAAACTCTGGATTCTGACAGAGGGCCACGAGACTTCGACCAGCGCGCAAAAATGGAGGCTCTAGACCCTTCCAGAGCCGAGATATCGCATGTGAAAGTTTTGACCTGAAAAAAAAAACATAAGGGGTAACACTGTCGTTTTTGGCCGAAATTTTGACCCCCCCCGATCTTCTTGAAACTCTGGATTCTGACAGATGGCCACGAGACTTCGACCAGCACGCAAAAATGGAGGCTCTAGACCCTTCCAGAGCCGAGATATCGGATGTCAAAGTTTTGACCTGAAAAAAAAAAACATAAGGGGTAACACTGTCGTTTTTGGCCGAAATTTTGACCCCCTCCGATCTTCTTGAAACTCTGGATTCTGACAGAGGGCCACGAGACTTCGACCAGCGCGCAAAAATGGAGGCTCTAGACCCTTCCAGAGCTGAGATATCGGATGTCAAAGTTTTGACCTAAAAAAAAAAAACATAAGGGGTAACGCTGTCGTTTTTGGCCGAAATTTTGACCCCCTCCAATCTTCTTGAAACTCTGGATTCTGACAGAGGGCCACGAGACTTCGACCAGCGCGCAAAAATGTAGGCTCTAGACCCTTCCAGAGCCGAGATATCGGATGTCAAAGTTTTGATCCGAAAAAAAAACATAAGGGGTAACACTGTCGTTTTTGGCCGAAATTTTGACCCCCTCCGATCTTCTTGAAACTCTGGATTCTGACAGAGGGCCACGAGACTTCGACCAGCACGCAAAAATGGAGGCTCTAGACCCTTCCAGAGCCGAGATATCGGATGTCAAAGTTTTGACCCGAAAAAAAAACATAAGGGGTAACACTGTCGTTTTTGGCCGAAATTTTGACCCCCTCCGATCATCTTGAAACTCTGGATTCTGACAGAGGGCCACGAGACTTCGACCAGCGCGCAAAAATGGAGGCTCTAGACCCTTCCAGAGCCGAGATATCGGATGTCAAAGTTTTGACCCGAAAAAAAAAACATAAGGGGTAACACTGTCGTTTTTGGCCGAAATTTTGACCCCCTCCAATCTTTTTGAAACTCTGGATTCTGACAGAGGGCCACGAGACTTCGACCAGCGCGCAAAAATGGAGGCTCTAGACCCTTCCAGAGCCGAGATATCGGATGTCAAAATTTTGACCCCAAAAAAAAACATAAGGGGTAACACTGTCGTTTTTGGCCGAACTTTTGACCCCCTCCGATCTTCTTGAAACTCTGGATTCTGACAGAGGGCCACGAGACTTCGACCAGCGCGCAAAAATGGAGGCTCTAGACCCTTCCAGAGCCGAGATATCGGATGTCAAAGTTTTGACCTGAAAAAAAAAAAAAACATAAGGGGTAACACTGTCGTTTTTGGCCGAAATTTTGACCCCCTCTGATCTTCTTGAAACTCTGGATTCTGACAGAGGGCCACGAGACTTCGACCAGCGCGCAAAAATGGAGGCTCTAGACCCTTCCAGAGCCGAGATATCGGATGTCAAAGTTTTGACCCGAAAAAAAAAACATAAGGGGTAACACTCTCGTTTTTGGCCGAAATTTTGACCCCCTCCGATCTTCTTGAAACTCTGGATTCTGACAGAGGGCCACGAGACTTCGACCAGCGCGCAAAAATGGAGGCTCTAGACCCTTCCAGAGCCGAGATATCGGATGTCAAAGTTTTGACCTGAAAAAAAAAAACATAAGGGGTAACACTGTCGTTTTTGGCCGAAATTTTGACCCCCTCTGATCTTCTTGAAACTCTGGATTCTGACAGAGGGCCACGAGACTTCGACCAGCGCGCAAAAATGGAGGCTCTAGACCCTTCCAGAGCCGAGATATCGGATGTCAAAGTTTTGACCCGAAAAAAAAAACATAAGGGGTAACACTGTCGTTTTTGGCCGAAATTTTGACCCCCTCCGATCTTCTTGAAACTCTGGATTCTGACAGAGGGCCACGAGACTTCGACCAGCGCGCAAAAATGGAGGCTCTAGACCCTTCCAGAGCCGAGATATCGGATGTCAAAGTTTTGACCCGAAAAAAAAAAAACATAAGGGGTAACACTGTCGTTTTTGGCCGAAATTTTGACCCCCTCCGATCTTCTTGAAACTCTGGATTCTGACAGAGGGCCACGAGACTTCGACCAGCGCGCAAAAATGGAGGCTCTAGACCCTTCCAGAGCCGAGATATCGGATGTCAAAGTTTTGACCTGAAAAAAAAAACATAAGGGGTAACACTGTCGTTTTTGGCCGAAATTTTGACCCCCTCCGATCTTCTTGAAACTCTGGATTCTGACAGAGGGCCACGAGACTTCGACCAGCGCGCAAAAATGGAGGCTCTAGACCCTTCCAGAGCCGAGATATCGGATGTCAAAGTTTTGACCTGAAAAAAAAAAACATAAGGGGTAACACTGTCGTTTTTGGCCGAAATTTTGACCCCCTCTGATCTTCTTGAAACTCTGGATTCTGACAGAGGGCCACGAGACTTCGACCAGCGCGCAAAAATGGAGGCTCTAGACCCTTCCAGAGCCGAGATATCGGATGTCAAAGTTTTGACCCGAAAAAAAAAACATAAGGGGTAACACTGTCGTTTTTGGCCGAAATTTTGACCCCCTCCGATCTTCTTGAAACTCTGGATTCTGACAGAGGGCCACGAGACTTCGACCAGCGCGCAAAAATGGAGGCTCTAGACCCTTCCAGAGCCGAGATATCGGATGTCAAAGTTTTGACATGAAAAAAAAACATAAGGGGTAACACTGTAGTTTTTGGCCGAAATTTTGACCCCCTCCGATCTTCTTGAAACTCTGGATTCTGACAGAGGGCCACGAGACTTCGACCAGCGCGCAAAAATGGAGGCTCTAGACCCTTCCAGAGCCGAGATATCGGATGTCAAAGTTTTGACCTGAAAAAAAAACATAAGGGGTAACACTGTCGTTTTTGGCCGAAATTTTGACCCCCTCCAATCTTCTTGAATCTCTGGATTCTGACAGAGGGCCACGAGACTTCGACCAGCGCGCAAAAATGGAGGCTCGACCCTTCCAGAGCCGAGATATCGGATGTCAAAGTTTTGACCCGAAAAAAAAAAACATAAGGGGTAACACTGTCGTTTTTGGCCGAAATTTTGACCCCCTCCGATCTTCTTGAAACTCTGGATTCTGACAGAGGGCCACGAGACTTCGACCAGCGCGCAAAAATGGAGGCTCTAGACCCTTCCAGAGCCGAGATATCGGATGTCAAAGTTTTGACCTGAAAAAAAAACATAAGGGGTAACACTGTCGTTTTTGGCCGAAATTTTGACCCCCTCCGATCTTCTTGAAACTCTGGATTCTGACAGAGGGCCACGAGACTTCGACCAGCGCGCAAAAATGGAGGCTGTAGACCCTTCCAGAGCCGAGATATCGGATGTCAAAGTTTTGACATGAAAAAAAAAAAACATAAGGGGTAACACTGTCGTTTTTGGCCGAAATTTTGACCCCCTCCGATCTTCTTGAAACTCTGGATTCTGACAGAGGGCCACGAGACTTCGACCAGCGCGCAAAAATGGAGGCTCTAGACCCTTCCAGAGCCAAGATATCGGATGTCAAAGTTTTGACATGAAAAAAAAAACATAAGGGGTAACACTGTCGTTTTTGGCCGAAATTTTGACCCCCTCCGATCTTCTTGAAACTCTGGATTCTGACAGAGGGCCACGAGACTTCGACCAGCGCGCAAAAATGGAGGCTCTAGACCCTTCCAGAGCCGAGATATCGGATGTCAAAGTTTTGACCTGAAAAAAAAACATAAGGGGTAACACTGTCGTTTTTGGCCGAAATTTTGACCCCCCGGATCTTCTTGAAACTCTGGATTCTGACAGAGGGCCACGAGACTTCGACCAGCGCGCAAAAATGGAGGCTCTAGACCCTTCCAGAGCCGAGATATCGGATGTCAAAGTTTTGACCCGAAAAAAAAAACATAAGGGGTAACACTATCGTTTTTGGCCGAAATTTTGACCCCCTCCGATCTTCTTGAAACTCTGGATTCTGACAGAGGGCCACGAGACTTCGACCAGCGCGCAAAAATGGAGGCTCTAGACCCTTCCAGAGCCGAGATATCGGATGTCAAAGTTTTGACCTGAAAAAAAAAACATAAGGGGTAACACTGTCGTTTTTGGCCAAAATTTTGACCCCCTCCAATCTTCTTGAAACTCTGGATTCTGACAGAGGGCCACGAGACTTCGACCAGCGCGCAAAAATGGAGGCTCTAGACCCTTCCAGAGCCGAGATATCGGATGTCAAAGTTTTGACATGAAAAAAAAAAACATAAGGGGTAACACTGTCGTTTTTGGCCGAAATTTTGACCCCCTCCGATCTTCTTGAAACTCTGGATTCTGACAGAGGGCCACGAGACTTCGACCAGCGTGCAAAAATGGAGGCTCTAGACCCTTCCAGAGCCGAGATATCGGATGTCAAAGTTTTGAAACGAAAAAAAAAACATAAGGGGTAACACTGTCGTTTTTGGCCGAAATTTTGACCCCCTCCAATCTTCTTGAAACTCTGGATTCTGACAGAGGGCCACGAGACTTCTACCAGCGCGCAAAAATGGAGGCTCTAGACCCTTCCAGAGCCGAGATATCGGATGTCAAAATTTTGACCCAAAAAAAAACATAAGGGGTAACACTGTCGTTTTTGACCGAAATTTTGACCCCCTCCGATCTTCTTGAAACTCTGGATTCTGACAGAGGGCCACGAGACTTCGACCAGCGTGCAAAAATGGAGGCTCTAGACCCTTCCAGAGCCGAGATATCGGATGTCAAAGTTTTGACCTGAAAAAAAAAACATAAGGGGTAACACTGTCGTTTTTGGCCGAAATTTTGACCCCCTCTGATCTTCTTGAAACTCTGGATTCTGACAGAGGGCCACGAGACTTCGACCAGCGCGCAAAAATGGAGGCTCTAGACCCTTCCAGAGCCGAGATATCGGATGTCAAAGTTTTGACCCGAAAAAAAAAAACATAAGGGGTAACACTGTCGTTTTTGGCCGAAATTTTGACCCCCTCCGATCTTCTTGAAACTCTGGATTCTGACAGAGGGCCACGAGACTTCGACCAGCGCGCAAAAATGGAGGCTCTAGACCCTTCCAGAGCCGAGATATCGGATGTCAAAGTTTTGACCTGAAAAAAAAAACATAAGGGGTAACACTGTCGTTTTTGGCCGAAATTTTGACCCCCTCCGATCTTCTTGAAACTCTGGATTCTGACAGAGGGCCACGAGACTTCGACCAGCGCGCAAAAATGGAGGCTCTAGACCCTTCCAGAGCCGAGATATCGGATGTCAAAGTTTTGACCTGAAAAAAAAAAAACATAAGGGGTAACACTGTCGTTTTTGGCCGAAATTTTGACCCCCTCTGATCTTCTTGAAACTCTGGATTCTGACAGAGGGCCACGAGACTTCGACCAGCGCGCAAAAATGTAGGCTCTAGACCCTTCCAGAGCCAAGATATCGGATGTCAAAGTTTTGACCCGAAAAAAAAAAACATAAGGGGTAACACTGTCGTTTTTGGCCGAAATTTTGACCCCCTCCGATCTTCTTGAAACTCTGGATTCTGACAGAGGGCCACGAGACTTCGACCAGCGCGCAAAAATGGAGGCTCTAGACCCTTCCAGAGCCGAGATATCGGATGTCAAAGTTTTGACATGAAAAAAAAAACATAAGGGGTAACACTGTCGTTTTTGGCCGAAATTTTGACCCCCTCCGATCTTCTTGAAACTCTGGATTCTGACAGAGGGCCACGAGACTTCGACCAGCGCGCAAAAATGGAGGCTCTAGACCCTTCCAGAGCCGAGATATAGGATGTCAAAGTTTTGACCTGAAAAAAAAACATAAGGGGTAACACTGTCGTTTTTGGCCGAAATTTTGACCCCCCCCCGATCTTCTTGAAACTCTGGATTCTGACAGAGGGCCACGAGACTTCGACCAGCGCGCAAAAATGGAGGCTCTAGACCCTTCCAGAGCCGAGATATCGGATGTCAAAGTTTTGACCTGAAAAAAAAAACATAAGGGGTAACACTGTCGTTTTTGGCCGAAATTTTTACCCCCTCTGATCTTCTTGAAACTCTGGATTCTGACAGAGGGCCACGAGACTTCGACCAGCGCGCAAAAATGGAGGCTCTAGACCCTTCCAGAGCCGAGATATCGAATGTCAAAGTTTTGACCCGAAAAAAAAAAACATAAGGGGTAACACTGTCGTTTTTGGCCGAAATTTTGACCCCCTCCGATCTTCTTGAAACTCTGGATTCTGACAGAGGGCCACGAGACTTCGACCAGCGCGCAAAAATGGAGGCTCTAGACCCTTCCAGAGCCGAGATATCGGATGTCAAAGTTTTGACATGAAAAAAAAACATAAGGGGTAACACTGTCGTTTTTGGCCGAAATTTTGACCCCCTCCGATCTTCTTGAAACTCTGGATTCTGACAGAGGGCACGAGACTTCGACCAGCGCGCAAAAATGGAGGCTCTAGACCCTTCCAGAGCCGAGATATCGGATGTCAAAGTTTTGACCTGAAAAAAAAAAACATAAGGGGTAACACTGTCGTTTTTGGCCGAAATTTTGACCCCCCCCGATCTTCTTGAAACTCTGGATTCTGACAGAGGGCCACGAGACTTCGACCAGCGCGCAAAAATGGAGGCTCTAGACCCTTCCAGAGCCGAGATATCGGATGTCAAAGTTTTGACCCGAAAAAAAAACATAAGGGGTAACACTGTCGTTTTTGGCCGAAATTTTGACCCCCTCCGATCTTCTTGAAACTCTGGATTCTGACAGAGGGCCACGAGACTTCGACCAGCGCGCAAAAATGGAGGCTCTAGACCCTTCCAGAGCCGAGATATCGGATGTCAAAGTTTTGACCTGAAAAAAAAAACATAAGGGGTAACACTGTCGTTTTTGGCCGAAATTTTGACCCCCTCCAATCTTCTTGAAACTCTGGATTCTGACAGAGGGCCACGAGACTTCGACCAGCGCGCAAAAATGGAGGCTCTAGACCCTTCCAGAGCCGAGATATCGGATGTCAAAGTTTTGACCCGAAAAAAAAACATAAGGGGTAACACTGTCGTTTTTGGCCGAAATTTTGACCCCCTCCGATCTTCTTGAAACTCTGGATTCTGACAGAGGGCCACGAGACTTCGACCAGCACGCAAAAATGGAGGCTCTAGACCCTTCCAGAGCCGAGATATCGGATGTCAAAGTTTTGACCCGAAAAAAAACCATAAGGGGTAACACTGTCGTTTTTGGCCGAAATTTTGACCCCCTCCGATCTTCTTGAAACTCTGGATTCTGACAGAGGGCCACGAGACTTCGACCAGCGCGCAAAAATGGAGGCTCTAGACCCTTCCAGAGCCGAGATATCGGATGTCAAAGTTTTGACCCGAAAAAAAAAACATAAGGGGTAACACTGTCGTTTTTGGCCGAAATTTTGACCCCCTCCAATCTTTTTGAAACTCTGGATTCTGACAGAGGGCCACGAGACTTCGACCAGCGCGCAAAAATGGAGGCTCTAGACCCTTCCAGAGCCGAGATATCGGATGTCAAAATTTTGACCCCAAAAAAAAAAACATAAGGGGTAACACTGTCGTTTTTGGCCGAAATTTTGACCCCCTCCGATCTTCTTGAAACTCTGGATTCTGACAGAGGGCCACGAGACTTCGACCAGCGCGCAAAAATGGAGGCTCTAGACCCTTCCAGAGCCGAGATATCGGATGTCAAAGTTTTGACCTGAAAAAAAAAACATAAGGGGTAACACTGTCGTTTTTGGCCGAAATTTTGACCCCCTCTGATCTTCTTGAAACTCTGGATTCTGACAGAGGGCCACGAGACTTCGACCAGCGCGCAAAAATGGAGGCTCTAGACCCTTCCAGAGCCGAGATATCGGATGTCAAAGTTTTGACCCGAAAAAAAAAACATAAGGGGTAACACTGTCGTTTTTGGCCGAAATTTTGACCCCCTCCGATCTTCTTGAAACTCTGGATTCTGACAGAGGGCCACGAGACTTCGACCAGCGCGCAAAAATGGAGGCTCTAGACCCTTCCAGATCCGAGATATCGGATGTCAAAGTTTTGACCTGAAAAAAAAAACATAAGGGGTAACACTGTCGTTTTTGGCCGAAATTTTGACCCCCTCCGATCTTCTTGAAACTCTGGATTCTGACAGAGGGCCACGAGACTTCGACCAGCGCGCAAAAATGGAGGCTCTAGACCCTTCCAGAGCCGAGATATCGGATGTCAAAGTTTTGACCTGAAAAAAAAAACATAAGGGGTAACACTGTCGTTTTTGGCCGAAATTTTGACCCCCTCTGATCTTCTTGAAACTCTGGATTCTGACAGAGGGCCACGAGACTTCGACCAGCGCGCAAAAATGGAGGCTCTAGACCCTTCCAGAGCCGAGATATCGGATGTCAAAGTTTTGACCCGAAAAAAAAACCATAAGGGGTAACACTGTCGTTTTTGGCCGAAATTTTGACCCCCTCCGATCTTCTTGAAACTCTGGATTCTGACAGAGGGCCACGAGACTTCGACCAGCGCGCAAAAATGGAGGCTCTAGACCCTTCCAGAGCCGAGATATCGGATGTCAAAGTTTTGACCTGAAAAAAAAACATAAGGGGTAACACTGTCGTTTTTGGCCAAAATTTTA
>JBBNEX010000395.1:0-31452 GCA_038021265.1 Cyprinella venusta | reverse complement strand
TCATGGTCGTCCTAACTGGTGATTATTATGTCGTCTATATAACATTAGACATTTTCTATTCCGTTTAGCACGCTATCCATAAAGTGCTGGAATATAGAGGGTGCGGATGCTATTCCAAAAGGAAGTCTTTTGTACCAATAAAAGCCGAAAAAAGTGGATATGATAGTAATGTTTGATGATTCTTCCTCAAGAGTTATCTGTAAGTACGCCTCTTTAAGATCGATGACGGTAAATTTCTTACCACCTTTTATTTTTTTCATAACTTCATTGAACGAAGGATGAGCATAGGAGAGAAAATCAATGTATTTATTTATTCTTGCTTTGAAATCTTTACATATGCGGATTTGACCATTCTTTTTCTCTATACATACGAATGGAGAGGCCCAAGTAGAAGACATTGACATATCGTCAATTTTTTCTAACACTCCTACGTTTATCAGTCGTTCTATTTCTTGTTCGACTCGAGCTCTAAGTGCAAACTCATTCCTCTGGGTTTGAATATTTTGGGCGTTGCTTTCTTTTGGAGTCTAATGTAGGTTTTAAATCCATTCACCTCTTGGTTGCGACTGTGGAATATACATTCGTATTCCTTAAAAATTCTCTTTAATCTGTCTTGGTAGTCTACGTGGCTGTTAAGGTTGATCTTATTGATTGTTAAGATGATATCAAAGCCATGGATCCAGTTTGAACCGAATAGAGGTTCGTCATCTTCATAGGTAACTATTATGGGAAGGCTGATTACTTTTGTTCCCATCTCCGCCCTGAAGATGGTTGTTCCCAAAGTTTTAATCGAATTTCTAGCGTAGCCTCTCAACGTTCCTGCTAGTTTAAGTTTAGGCTTTCCCCACGCCTCCCATATTGTTGGCCATACGCAAGATACCGAAGCTCCTGTATCCACCGTCATTTTAATAGGGGTATTATTTATTTTAAGATCGATTCTAAACGTTCGTGAATGACCATCTATTTTAATCGATTCGGTTGGGTGACATGAATTAATGAAATACTGGGAATCAAGACTAGAATTAAAAGATAACCGTCTAATTTTTTTTTCTGCTTCACCACAATTCCCGCTTTCAAACATAATCTTCCCTAATGGCCTACATTTTTACAAAAATAACATTCGGAATGTCTGGCGGGGCAGTCGGTTACTTCGCGATGTCTTTCCTTACCACATCTTAGGCAGGTCGTTTTGGGGTCTAGGGTTCGCTTATTGTGGTTTCTTTGGCTTTGTTTTAGAATTTTTTTATGTTCGGTTCCTTGAACGGCAAAAATTGGTGTTGGCGCGAGAGAAATTTTGATTTGTTTTATGTTCGCTTTAGCTGTCTCTAGGTCTTTTGCCGCTTCGGCTACTTCTGATGAAGATATAGACGCTGAGAAAAATCTGTAAATAATTTCATTTTGAACATCTTGGTCAACCAGCCCCAGAATAAACTGGTCTCGTAGACGTTCGTAAAGTGTTGCTGCGAAATGACATTTTGAAGCCAACGTTCTTAATCTGGATAGGTACTCCTGTGTCGTCTCATTTTCGTGCTGATTCGACTTGTTAAAGACGAATCTTTGATAGAGGTAATTGGTTTTCTGCGTAAACCTATCTTCTAAGAATTGTCGGATCTCGCGATATGTCAACGACTCGTAGTCCCTTTCGTCGAAATTCTTTAAAACCGTTTCAAAATGTTGTTGTCAATATTTTTCATTAGAAGATTTCGTTTAATGTCATCTGCTATTGTTCCAGAACCCAAGTCGTTTAATTTGAGCCCGAGTTCGTACCTCTTGATATAGAACTTCCAATCTATCGCGCCTTCCTCAAAATTTTCGAATTTGGGGTCGTTAGTCCATCTGATACGTTCTGTGTGTTTTTGTTGCTTCTTTTTAGATTCTTCAGCCTTTGTCGCCATATGTAATAATCAACAAAACTAATCTGCCGTTAATCTACGAATGTCTCCGGGTTCGTTAATTACGTATCTATGACACTGAAAAAAAACTGTCTTTATTAGGATGATAATCATCACAACGATGCAAGCAAATTTTGGGCGTTAAACGTAAAATTCTATGCTTATTTTTAAGTTAGTGTGCTAAAAAGGTATAAAATTTTTTTGCAGCATCACAACAAGATAGACTTGTTAGATGTCTTAAACAATTCAAATCAATCTTATTTTCGTTTTTTTTCATTTTGCGAAGTGATTGCATCTTAAGCTGAAACTAATGTTTATATTTTTCTATTGATTAACGGAATACGAAATAAGATTAAATATGATACTAGAGCAGAGGTTTTATGCATAGGCAAAGATTCATAAAAACAACTTGCATTCCCTCAAATCTGACTATGCAAAACGCTAAGAGGATATACCAAACAGCCAATATCTACATTGGGAAAAGTGTAGGTAAAAGTCAAAATTTGAAATAATGAATATAAATTACTTATTATTTCATCAAAATCAAATTATTCTTTTTTGCTTGTTATTAACCAGATTTAAAAATTTGATTTACAAATAAACTTTGACAAAATTGCACGCATTACATATCAAACATCAACAGACTCTGTTAAAGATATCATAGAAAAATATAAATAAAAGTTTGTTGAAAACTATAGAAAAGGAAGTAGGGCTTTCGATCACATTTAGACATTTACAAAAAGCTACCTAAAATGTCTATGAGCAAAGAGTTGCACATTTTGCTCTATTTCCTGCCATCGAAACGGAATTAATTCGGATGGTAAACTCAGCTACATATAAGAATTGGACCCGATTGCACAAAATATACAATTGGTCATGTCTTTAGTGACTTTTAATGAATCTAATTTATCAACATGACGCTGCGTTGATTTTAAAATCTTAATATACAAGTTCCTGGTAGTGCGTCATTACTCCTTGCTGAGATTCTAAGAAATGCTTGACGAAATAAACAAAATTTCGATTTTTTGCAACCAATCTCAATAATGCATACCTTCAATTTAATGGGAATGAAGATTGAATGAAACTACTTATCGCACCAACGCGCAAAAGAATACTATCGACACAGAAGACTATCATTCGGTATAACTACAGCAACCGGTATTTTTAAAATTTTTATTTACTCATCTGCATGAAATTATTCAGAATGTTTGCAATTTAGACGAAATTATTATCATAGCTGGTAAAAAGCGAAATTATTTTGTCATACTAGAAGAGGATCTTAAATGACTCAAACACTGCAACACATAAACTGAACCAAGAAATTTTAAATTTAAGCGTTCATCTGTCCCCTCATCATGGTAAAGTTTGACTAGACTAGAGCTCATCAACTTGAATAAGACTTGACTGCGAAAAAAAATAGAAGAAATTAAATTCCTACTGGAATAATAATCATCTATTGGGTCAATTTTTTTCTATTCCAAATTTGTGCCAACGCTTTTCCATAAATAAAAGCCGTTTTAATAAAAATAAAAAAAAACGAATTGGAAATTGATCAATCATCACAATAAACTCTTTCAACAAATTTAAAGTATTTTACCTTTAAATGATTTTATTATACATCTTAAGAATCCCTGCCCATCATTGTAGCAACTGATGCATTTCAAAAAAGTATATGAGCTGTTTTAATGCAGAAAAAAGGAGATGCAGAAGAAAAAATTGTTTCTGCTGTATCTTAAAAATTGTCAATTTTAAAAGAAACTAATCTAATGCAGATTGAGAGGAATAAGACATTACGTTTGCACTGAATAAATTTGATCAATTAATCTATGGAAGATGATTTACCCTTTTCAGTAACCATAGGTCGTTAAAGAGAATATTTGGATCGAACAAATATCCATTTAAGATATTAACAGCTTGACTTATAAGATGGTCATTGAAGCTATCGGCGTAATTCACCACATTAGTTATTAAAGGTAAATCGACTTTTTATACTAAATGCGCCATCAAGGCTCTGTTCAGATGACATAAAAATTCTAGAAGAGCAAAATATTAATAAATCAATCTTGATCCAATGAGCCCTAGCCTGAGTAAAAAGTTAATAAAAACACTATAAGAGAGGGATCAGCTTTTGTCGTCAATTTTAAACTTTAAGAGCCCTAGATTGCCCGATCGAATGTCAATCAGTCAAGAAATATTTCCACACTATGATAGAAAGGATTCTCTTGCAAGTTACGAGTAAATTTAACTGTCCAAGGACAGGATAGTAATGCCAGAATCTTTTCTTTCATAGACCTTTTTTTTCTTTGATTATGAGCACCTGAAAATGAAAGCTATGTGCAGCATGGCAAGATTTTATGTTTGTGGACCAGGTTGAAATATTATGTCAAATAAATGGTCAAACTAATTTAAGGATGCAGAAAAAATAGAAAATCGCTCTAAAAACTCAATTTTTTTCTACCAATAGTAGCAAATAGCCAATGAAATGATTACATTTAGACTTTTTAGGCTCTATCTATTGCAGATTCTGACTTATTTTCTTTGACGTGAACACGAAGTGGCTTAAAGTCATTAGACTCCATCAGGATTATTCTTCTAAAATCATTGAAAATCTTAGGAAGACATTAACTTGTTTTTGAATTTCAACATTTTAGTCACTGATAACGATCGGCAATTTACATCGAAAGATTTTAAAAATTTTTGCTCTTTAAACAGTATGTAACACGTACTAACAACCCTTTACCATTCTAAAAGCAAAAAAATGATAGAATTACCGAGAATAACACTCAAGGATAAATTGAAAAACTTATGCCTTTTCAGATTGACAAGTAAGATTTGACTCGATTCCCCCGTCATGTCGATACAAAAATAAACAAATATAAGTCCCTCTGAAAAAATTTTTGGCAAAATTTTTTTAAAAGTTTTGACAACATAAAGCCACACATTAATCGAATTAGTTTCAAGCAAAAACACACCAAGATAACCGTTAAAACTAATGCATAAGGTCTTACGAATTTGATAACTAGCATCGGATCAGGATAAAAATCGAAACGGCAAAGTGGAATCGTTCAACAACGAAAAGAGGTTCTTCATACTTGGTTGTGCCAAACGAATAGTTTTTGAGGAAAGATGCTGATCGTTTTACACATTAAGACCCACGAACAAAACTACTCATAGTCAGTTCAAATCCACTTTTCATTGATCCACTGAACAATTGATAAATGTTTAATATTTTATTCTGCCTACATCAGAAAATACTATACCAGAACCTTAATTACCCACTCATAAAGAAGTATATTTAGGCAAAAAATTAGGTCTAGAAACCAACGACAAAAATTTTCGCCTTAGATGATTGATTGGAGCATGAAAACATGTAATTTATTCGTTTGATAATTTTAGGAATGAGTTCAAAAAAAATAAATCGAGTATCAATCGTAAATTAAATGCTCATTTACTTAAATTTAGTTTTTATCATGTTATTTGAACATATTACAACACCTTTACATTTTAGACAATTTTTGTTGTTAAGCTAGCTGCACAAACTTAATTTGCGTCATTATTTATTTCTTTATGTATTTTTACGCTCAAGTTTTACTTGTAGATCGACTCTAAAGCTCTATTTTCGCCAAAGAATAGTTGCGTTCTTAGAAAATTATTAGGTTGCAGTAATTTATAATTTAAATTAAGCACATAAAATATCAAAAAATTTTCAAATATTCGCAATCGAGATTTTATCATCAATTACATCATAAAAATTTAACCTAATTAAAGTATTAAATATAAAAATGCTGAATTAAAATCAAATAAAAAGTATTAGAAAGAATAATTTTTATTTTAGTATATAGTAATGACAAATATTAAAACTTAATCAAAAATAGCTTGCAGTTTGCTCTATTGCGTGAATTAATAATGTTAACAAATCATCATTTTTTTAAATATTTTTGTAGAATAAGTCTGTATACAAAATATCATGTCGATTATCACAAGGTAAGATCATCATAAAAGAAATAATTTACTATGTGTCTTTTCTGTTCAATTTTCAAAATTATTTCGACCAAGACAGTAAAAATAATTTTAAATAAAAGAACTTATATACCGAAGCTCCTCTGATAATAAATTATTGTGCCGCTTATTTTATCACTCAGTCGTGCAATAATATGAGTAACTTGCATTACTACAACTTTATGTTTATCAAAGAAAAAAAATTTTTTTGAATAAAGATATGATTTTTTTTATTTTGATATGATTTTTTTTATTTATGGTCTATAATTTTCGTACTTACACGGTCTCTCGTGTTTGATGTCACGCGAGCTCTCTCTATCAATAAATTATTTTTCTTATATAATATACGAATAAATATTTTTCATGTTTTTAAGGTCAAATATAGCTTAAAACATAAGATATTATGTTCAATTATCTTAAATGTTGATTTTACACAGGATTAATGCATATTTCTTACTCGAAATTATTATTGGCGCATAATTATCGAATTAAAAAGTTTTTTATCATTATAATAACTATAATATACATATATTTGAAAAATCATTTTTTTATTGAATTATTCCTGACAAAATACAGTTGATAAATATAATTTGGTTTACTCGAGATGCGAAATAGATTGAATCTTGTATCATTTCTTTCGGCACGTAGTCAGACGAATCAAAAATATCATACTAGATTTAATATTAATTATACTGCTCCTTTTTCTACAATAACTCCAACGTCTATCGACAGAGGTTTTTTAAATACTACAAAATGGTCAATTTGTTTGACAAGATTTCTAAAAGTCGAACTAGTGTCAGAAAATATATTTATTATGTCTTAAATTATATCAATATATCACTTGAAAGAAAAATTATTGTGCAACTCGCTTTCATTTTAAATAATAATGTCTTTTGATCACGGATAACTTGTTAAATTAATCCTAATCATCTTTTAAAATTATTCGTGCTTTTTGTCATAATTAACATTGAGTTAGTTTTATATGTTTGATAAAAAATGACGATTAAATAAGGCTTATTTACATATGTTACTTGTATGTTTGTTATTTTATAATTATAATAACATCTAAGTCTAATTGTCAAGCTGACTACGTAAATTTTAGTTGTTTAGTTATTCGAAACATAAATGATAGATTGAGTCGCTGTCATGTTTAAAATCTTAAATTAATTAATCAAGATTTACGCGATAATTACTTATTAATATAACGGTTATGAAAAGTATAATCTGATTAAAAAAAATCAAAATTTACAAGAATAAACTTTAAAAAGTCATAGTATAGCATAGATATTTTTGTGCAATTATGAGAATATATTTTTACTAAAATATCAATTAACAGTCATTATCATTTAAATAATTAAATTATATTTTCTTTATTTAATTCAAAGTGATAAATTTTTTTACAATCGTTCTTATAAGATAAATTTTATGAAATAACAATCATATAATAATGAGTTTGACCGCATGTATTCGAAAAATTCACCGTGAAAATGTATTTAATAACAAATAGGACGCAACATTGATGATAATTTTCATTAATAATTAGTTCATCATTAAATATTGGGGGGGCGTGGCTTAATTGCTTTAGAAATGAGTTGCTCATTTTTATCCCCTATAAAAACGGGGCGGAACACTCAAATTGAGTCTCTCTGCCACCCTTCTAGAGCCATTGAAGAAAACTCTATGCAAATTGGTCCCCAATTGAACGTAATTCACCTAAATACAGAAGGATTTACATGAGCGAAAAGCGATGTTTTATCACACCTCTGCAAAACTTATAACATTCATGCACTGTGCTTGCAAGAAACTCATATTGAGGTAAAATTTATTCACAAATTAAAAATTACAAATTTTGATTTAATCTCTTTCTGGCCACACCCTAAACATGGCCGCGCAACATATGTTCGCAAAGACATCAATAATGTCTCTCATATCGAAAATAACCATTTATTTGATACGTGTAAAATAAATGATCTGTTTATCGTGAACATCTATAAGGCGCCTTCCATTGACTGGCCAAATCTTGTTAACTTACCCATCTATAGTAGCTGCACACTATATGTGGGCGACTTCAATAGTCAACATTATTCTTGGGGGTATAAAAAATCAAACATAAACGGAAATCGTCTACACGAGTGGATATCAGATAACGACATTAAATTAATTTATAATACGAAACAAGACGCTTCTCTTTTCTCAGCCAGATGGAAAAAATCATACTGTCCAGATCTTACCCTTGTGAAAGATCACAATAAGTTACCACTACAAATTTCTAGAACTGTTTTAGGACAGTTTCCAAAAAGTCAGCATTCTCCTGTATTAGTAAGCATTGGACTATGCCGGAACATCCGTAAACCACATCCAGTACCTCGTTGGAATTTTAAAAAAGCTGATTGGAAACGTTTCTCTAAATTAACTGAGCTGAGCATAGTTAGAATTCCTTTCAAAACAATCTCAATCGACGAATCCTATTCAAGATTTTGTAACGCTCTATTCATCGCTGCACATAAATCCATCCCGCGAGGGATCATTACCAGTATGATTGTCGGCCTTGACCAAGTTTCAAAGTCATTGCTTGAAGAATTCCATAAAACCAACGACTCAAACATTGCAGAAAATCTAATAAATCACATAAATAACTATAAGAAAAACAAATGGATTGAATTAGTAACCTCCCTAGATATGAAACACTCCTCTCGTCAAGCCTTCAAGTTAATACGAAACTTAGATCATCGTCTCTCAGATCCTAAATTAAACAAATGTTGTGTAACTCCAAACTCCTTTGCCAGACACCTAAAAACACTGTCATCGCCTTTTATTGATAAAGTAACTAAAATTGAAGTGGAAAAATCCTGGAAAAAGTTTGTCAGGGAAAACGCAGAATCAGATTGCGTCCCTCCAGTCATCACTCTTGAAGAATTAGAAACCTCACTAGCTTCAATGAAAAAAAATTCTGCTCCAGGCACAGACAAAATTTTCCCTCTATTCCTAAGTAATCTTGGGCCAAATGGTAAACGCTGGCTATTAAACTTTTTTAATCACATATTATCTAATTATTCAATTCCAAATATATGGAAAGTGGCAAAAATAATTGCTCTACCCAAACCAAACAAAGCACCAAATGTTCCACAAAACCTTCGCCCAATTTCCCTTCTATCTGTCGCTTATAAACTTCTTGAAAGAATAATTCTCAACAAAATCAGCAAAACAATTGACTCTCTGCTTCCAGAAGATCAAGCTGGGTTTCGGAAAAATAGAAGCTGTGAAGAACAGGTTCTAAGATTAACTACTGATATATACAATGGGTTTGAGGCTAAACAAAAAACTGGGGCCGTTTTTATTGACCTCAGTGCAGCCTTTGACTCGGTATGGATTAAGGGCCTTCTCTACAAGATATCTTTCATTCTCCCGCGATGGGCCACCAATCTCATTCACCTATTTTTGAAAAATCGAAAATTCTACGTCAACATCTTCAACCGAAGTAGTTCCTTAAAGTCTCTCTCAAACGGTCTACCTCAAGGTTCGATATTATCTCCGCACCTATTCAACCTATACATCCACGACATACCAAAGACCAGATCTAACCAATACTTATATGCCGATGACATTTGCCTTGCAGATATGTCTAATGACTGCAAAGCTGTTGCTAATAACCTAACAGAAGACCTTCACTGTCTCAACAATTATCTTAAAAAGTGGGGACTTATAATAAATTCCTCCAAGACGTTCTCAAGTTTATTTGACATGTCTAACAGGAAAAACTCACTTGAATTCTCGGTTAAATTAAACGGTCAAACACTTCCTTTCACAGACAATCCAACGTACCTGGGAGTAACACTCGATAAAAAATTATCTTTCAAGAAACACCTCACAAAAACAAGTACAAAACTCGCTACTCGCATCTCTCTTTTATCACAACTAGCCACAAGCAACTAGGGAGCAAATAATCACCTCCTGAGAACAAGCTACTTATCCCTTGTTGCACCTGTTTCTGAATACTGTTGTCAATCCTTCTTCCAATCAAGATTTTGCAGGTTAATAGACTCCAAACTAAATGACGGAATGCGGCTCATCTCTGGCACAATAAAAGCAACGCAAATCGACTGGTTACCTGTCCTTTGCAATATACCGCCTCCTCACATTAAACGTGAATTTAGGGCGGTCAGCCTTATTAATAAAATAAAAACCCACCCAGAATCAAAGATATTCAAATCCATCTTTAACCACCCTCCTCAAAGATTGAAATCAACTACGCCAATATGGAAATTCTCGTTTAACGAAGATACCTCAATAAATAATTACTGGAAAACAGAATGGCAAAAAAAGAGACCAAAAAATTTCCATCTGGTGGATGATCCCTCAGTTTCAGTTCCGGGATTTGAATTTAACAGAAGAGAATGGAGCCTATTGAATCGCTTTCGTACTCAAGCTGGCCTATGCAACCACACTCTACATACTTGGGGAATCAAATCAAGTCCAACCTGCACCTGTAACTCAAATGCTATCCAGACAATGTCTCACATAATTAACGACTGTATAGACACTAAGTTCTCAGGCGGAATCGAAGAGCTCCACAAAGCAAATGAAATATCCCTTAAATGGCTCAGAAGGAGCAAACGTTATTAGCTTAGATTAGATTAGATCATTAAATATTAACAGCATAAGATTCTTCTGAATCTGATTTAGTGCTTCTTTTATATCCATTTGCTACGATATATTTTAAACAAATTTAGTAAAGCATATGCGGCTGATCGTCTGGCTCGCATTATTATTTTATAGGTTCTTAAAAAATATTTTTGCGAAAAATTACGAAATTATTGAAAATTTACAAAATTGTTAATAAATCATTAATTTTTTAAAGATATTGTGTTTATTCGACAATCAAATCATAATTTTACATAAAATCATGTTAAAAGTAATTTTCGTGTTTTCAACATACAACATGCGCAAATATTATAACTTTTTTGTAATCATAGTCGTTTTTTAATGATCTAAACATTTATTTTCCTAAAAGATTAAACCGATATTACAAAACATTCGATGTGTATTAAACAATAAAAATTTGGATACATTACAAATTACCGTTTTATGATAGATAAGTTTATTTTAACACGTAATTTGCGCGAAACTAATTCCCTTTTCTTAACGATATTACTAAAATTATAAACGAAGAATGAAAATATCAGATCTAAAAAATATTTTTAAGTTTAAAAATGAATATCTCATTTTTTTTCGCAATTTAATCGAAATAAATTGTCAAAAATTCCAAGGTGCGGCCGCAGTTTAAGGCATAAACCATTTCTAGCTGCTAATGTTTACAGGGAGCTATAAATGGTTTGACCTCAAACTCAGAATTGCTATTACAAAAGCAAAATATATCGTCAGAAATAAATATTTTATTTTATTAAATATTTTCTTAAAATTTGCCGAATGAAGTAAAATGTATATTAAATCCTTTTGACACATTGAAATGATCATTTGTTATAAATAGCATTAAGTATCATAAATCTTTTTTATAAAATATGAATTCACATAGATATAAACCGAGAACACTGCACGTTCTATAAACTGGTGGTTTGACTAGCAATAATATCTCTTTTATTTTATTTAATTGCGATATTTTGTTATAGATAACAAATATTTAGTAGAAGGATGCCTAAATGTTTCTTGATACATTTATAAGAGACTAAAATCTTTAAAAATAGATAATTTAACATAAAATATTTATTTAAATTAAAAAAAATGTATAAAGTTCATTAGCATAGAATTTTTTCGCCGAGGGTTCACTAACTCCTTGTAAAAAAATTTAAATTAAATCCTAATATTAGACACATTTATTAATTAAATTCTCAATAAATTATAGGATGTAAGATTTAAAAATGCAGAAATAAAGACTTTTATTTTGATGTCTAAATAAAATAAAAAATGTTTGATTAATCACTTGGTATTTTATTAGAATGTGAAAAGATTTATTTGAACTGGTTTTTACAAACATATTGCAACTTATTATCATTTTATTAACTTATCGGTGGTCAAGTTTTGTCTGTTACTTTCAATGCAATACTGAAAATAAATTTAGTCATTTTGATTCAATTTTTTCGAAAATCTAGTTAGAATCAATGAGTAGATTCTCATAAAGATTTAAAAATTAATCTTTTTTAAAATTAAAGTAAAATATATCGTGGTAATGATCAAAGGGAATTTATTAATGTTTTTATTTAAAAAATTTTCTGGTTTTGATGAAAATAACAATTAACATATGATAAAACTTCTAAAATCCTAAACAGGTAACCCTTGATTAGTGCGGTTGATGAATCCCTCAAACATACTTCATATAAAAAACCGCAATAGTTAGATTCAATGGCCAATGTTATACTCTACATTGAATCCACAAAATTTTGAATTTTTAAATTAATAAAAAATGTAGAAATATATTGTACCAAATAATTGGTAATAAAGAAGTAGTTTTAAGACTAGATATATTTTAAAAACTACCTCAATTGAAAAATGTTAGTATTTTTAATTTCAATCATAAATTTGATAAAGCAAGAGATTTTTTCTACATTTAGACGATTTTTCATTTTTCTTTTCTCCTCAGGATCTATTTAAATGAGATATTGTGTTTAAATTTCTTTAAATTAATGCTTATGATTTATGTGCCAAATTTTCTTTAGTATTATTTCATTATTTTAATTATTCAACTTTATCCAATACGAATTTTGGCTGATTTTTGATTTCAATAAGATTCTCAATTGTTAAATTTTTTCAATTCTATTCCAATGATTCTTTTACAGTTCAGAGTCAATTTTATTTAGATAAGACCTTTACCAATCATTACGATTTCATAAACAATTCTATCAACGGACCCATTCAAAAAAATATAATTCTTTTAAAATTTCATACAAAATAAATCGCATATACTGCTTTCATATGACTTTCTAAACTTGATTCATTAGCATGAGTATCATTTCGGCAGCTCATAAACATCAAATATTTGCCGAAATTATTTAGCAGGATCGGTAAATTCCTAGTCTTGATTAATTGTGTCAGAATATTTTCATTGTAGATCATTTTGTTTAAATTTTGAAATAATTCCTCCGTTCATTCTCCGAGACAAAGACGTCGCGTATAATAAAGAAAATGTCGTTGAATCTTTAATATTAATATTTATACCACAAAAAAGAACTCGCTTTTTAATATAACATTATAACTAATTGAAATTAGATACTCCATTTTTCGATCAAAAAATGACTTAGATTTCTATTGAAATATATATTTATTTAGACAGATTCTAGGTTTCGTTTATCTTTAAATTCCCTTTTTTATTTAAGTTAAATCGAATATTTGATTAGTTTTTGAAAATGTTTCTCAAAATTTTACGCATACTTTCACGATTATTTAAGTTATATGAAATATCAAGTTTAATAAAGAGATCACTGAGCTATCGCATTATTTCTGTATTTACGTCGACGTAAAAAAAGATTTACAAATATACAAATACAGAGGTATTATAATCCACAAAAGAGGCGGTAGATATAAAGATATTTATTTTTCAAACAAATCTGTGATATCATGACTCTAAGCTATATTTTTTTCTATATTAACGATTTAAAAATGAAACAAACTCTCTGCCGAATTCAATTTTGATGTCTTGTCAGTCGCGATGGTGGTGGATCATTAAGCTTTTGCTGATAAAAAAAAACGCAATAATCAAATTTTATACCGCACTATTCATTTTTTTGTATCAAAATATTTTTTCGCGCTAATCAAAACCATTATAATCAATCGTTTCCTGTATATTAATTCTCAGGGAAGCTGTATTAGAAAATAAAAGGTTTGATAATTTGCCGACCAGTGTCACAAAACTTCCCAAGCTATTCTTTGCACGAATGTTAAGAGATATAAAAATTAAAGGGTATCACTAATTCAAATATTTATTACTATTACATATAAATATAGTTAACGGCAGACTAATTTTATGAAATTTCAATAACCACATAAAAGTAGGACCATTAATCGATAGTTTTAATCACACGAGAACGACATACGCAATAAGTTAAATAGACAATTTGCAGATTATACAAACTATCAAACACTCAATTGCATGGTACATACAAGATTGAGACCTAAACCAGAAAGTGCAGCGTTACTTATGTTGGTATATTGCAGAATCAATCGAACATTAATTAGGTGTAAGGCACCTAAAAACTTATTTGCATCTGCAAGACAAAATGACAAACAATTAATTCTACAACACTCGTTTTTTACGCAACGCTGCCAGGTTTAGGAGACCAACCATGACACATACACTCACAAATATTTCTAGTATCTACGAATACTTTCTCACAGTGACGTCTGACTGCGATACGAATATAGCGTAAAAATTTGGAAACGATAGTGAGAATATATGCCACGTATGCACCACGTAAGATGTAATGTACGCCATTTGTTCTCGTGTACGAATATGTTGTTAGCAATCATAAAACAACACTCAAAATCCTTGAGCTCAGAGAATTATAAGAATGCTGAATATGACAACTAATGCATGATGTTTGTGCTCGTTAACATATCACAAATAAAATCACCAATGGTTCATCATCCATAAAAATCACAGATTTCATATTGTGGATAATACAGATTTAAAACACATTAGAATAATACATAAATAATATGTCAACCATATCTCGTTTATAGACGCTCATCAATAAATATGCGAATTTTAATCACATAAATATCAACGGCATCCAAAGATGTAAAGAATAATCAATCTGCATGTGAAACAGACAAATAATTCATGTAAATGATCGAGGCATTTGTTTTATTTTCATATCAACAACTAACACGTTGAATGAATTTTCAGAGTAATATTAAGCAGATCAAATCCTCGGGGGAAATGATTATACTGATTGATCGGAGAGACATCTCAATTTATAATCGACCGAAATAAATCTTTTGTACTACGTCCTCGCGGACAGATACACTAGCGATAAAATACCACTAGATACCATTTTTAGTCACAAAAAGATCTAGTGACTTAGCGTTAATTCCCAATTGTTATCAACTAGGTAAACGTCAGAGAATGAGTGTAATTTTATCACTCTACCGATTTTCAGTATGTTTCTGCCAAAAAAACAGACCGCTACTCATGCATACGTGACTATCTCAATAATCACGATCAATTTCTATCTCAAACTCTTGATCTTAATTCTCGAATAGTCAACAATTACGTTGACTTTATATCTGTTTCTACCACAGATACAGGCAATTTACTTGATTTTGTCATATTAATTTTACAAATACTTCTGATAGGAAAATAGCCAAAATCAGCGGAGTAAAATATTAATGACCAAAATCATCTCGTAATTCCACCATCGTTCGATTTTTTTAAAATCCCTTAGGATTTTATGAAGTCCTCGCGTAAATGTTTTTGCCTTTAAACATTTCATTATAGCGAATTGATCCGTACATCTGGATCATAAGAACTCGTATCAAGACCTGTATTTTTCGGTATATTTGTCACTATGACAAATAAAATATTTGGAATTAGCGACGGCTATTTTTTAAGCAAAAGTTATCACAACTAATGCCCGCGTGACTTTCTCAAAATTCACGATCATTTTTTTAATCTCAAACACTTGATCTTAATTCTCGTATAGTCAACCATTTCAGTTGACTTTACATCTGTTTCTGCCAAAGAAACAGTCACTTTGGTTGATTTTGTCATCAACAATTTTACAAATACTTCTGATAGGAAAATAGCCAAAATCAGCGGAGTAAAATATTAATGACCAAAATCATCTCGTAATTCCACCATCGTTCGATTTTTTTAAAATCCCTTAGGATTTTATGAAGTCCTCGCGTAAATGTTTTCGCCTTTAAACATTTCATTATAGCGAATTGATCCGTACATCTGGATCATAAGAACTCGAATCACAGACCTGTTATTTCGGTATATTTGCCACTGTGACAAATACAATATTTGGAATTAGCGACGGCTAATTTTTAAGCAAAAGTTATCACAACTCTTGCACGCGTGACTTTCTCAAAATTCACGATCATTTTTTTAATCTCAAACACTTGATCTTAATCTCGTAAAGTCAACTATTACGTTGACTTTTTATCTGTTTCGACGACAGAAATGGGTACTACACTTGATTTTCTGATTCATAATTACGGAAAATACCACTGATTTTAGAGACGTCTCTCTGTCCTAGCGATGAATTTATGTAAAAATGAATCAGTTTAATAATTTTTTATTTACACCATCTTTCGAATATTTTTTCATAGCAGCAGACGCTATGGTTGTCAATTAATGACATATATTTGTTGTTACTAATATTCAAAAACTCGACTTCTCTTGAGGGGCCCCTCGACTAATACTATTGCATCAGTAAATCTTACTATGAAGTTTTGTGTTCAACTAGGGATTAAAGTGACCGTAACTATCGTTAATTACATCCTATAATTAATTAAATTTAGCATAGTAATTAAAAGTAATTTTTTTTAATTTGAAAAATCACAAAAAAATTTTTTGAGTTAGAAAATTTTTCTAAAATTTTTAATCTTTGTTGACTATCTATTATTAATCTGTGGGATTTATCAACATTAAGCATAATGACGATAAATAAGGGAAATTAATGCGCATAAACACGTAACGGTCCCTTATTAACTGAATGGAAATTAACAATGGAAGAGATATAATTTTGGATTAATAGTTCAGAACGGTATATATTTTCCGTGTTATAATAACTATATAATCTTCTATTTTTGGTTTAAAAGCATCAATTATCGCAGGATTTTTTATATTATTTTAGAAACTCAGCTCTATTGAGCAATAAGATATTTTTTTGATTTGTTTATTCACACTACATTATATAAGTACTGCAAATATCTTGATTATCATATTAACCAAATTACTTCTCATTTTGACTCACAATATATTTTTCTTACATTTAATCATGTACTAAATAACCGCACTAGAATCCTTCATGCAAAAAACCGTAAAAATTTCAAATGAGATTGCGCAAAAAACTTTTTTTTTAATTATTAATAATCAAGTCAAATAATCAATTTTTTTTGTCAATTTGATAGTGATTTTTTTATATGATCCTCATAAGGGGTGTTGCAAATTAGATTTTTATATCTAAGATGCCAGTATTCCATCTTAGAGGTAGTTTATTGTTTAGTAATTTTTTTAAGTCAATCTTATATCATTTTTTTTGTGAATACATTACTATCTAATGCCAATGTAAGTTTTTTTCTTTTATTCTGCCAGCCCACTTAAGCGAAAAAATAAAAAAAAATAATTGAACCAGTCCAGATGAATCTTTACTTATTTCCGCATTTTTTCTGCAATTTAACGTTCATATTTTTTAGCTACTAAGTTTTTTTTTCAAATTTTGATGGTTCTCAAAGAGATTTTGTTATCAATTGTAAACTTACACATTATTTGTCAACTGTGAACAATGTATTATACACGAGGATCAGAATTCGCATGCGCAAAAAAATATTTTTAGTTTTCCGATTTTCTATATTTTAATTAAAATATAAGAAAAACTAGATTGTGGCTAATCATTAAGCATGCGCAAAAAATTAATTAATTAAAACAATTTTTTTTAAGTAGCATTAATTCTATTGATACTATTGATCGATGGGTATATGTTTTTGCATGCGTATAAAATTTATTTTTAATTTATATTCTCAAATAGATATATATGCATACGGGAACAAATATGTTTTAAATTGCAGAATAAAGAAATTATTACATGAGATGATTTATTCCATCCTTATTTTAACGCAGGGTTCGAATGAGAATTTTGATGTAGGAATTAAATGAGTTTGTTGTGATTTTTATTGAAAAACAATTTTTTGTTTGATATTTTTTCTAATATTTAAACAATAATTTTTTATAGGAATTTTATTATATTTAAAAATATAATTTCAATATTACTTTTCAAAGTCATTCCTTAAATATTTTATATATCTGTCTAATTATGTTTTTTTCCCATAATAAGAATTTTGACAGAATTTTCAAGAATTTAATAAAGTTTTTTATGTTAAAAATTAAAAAAAAATTGATACTATTTAGATCATGATAAATATGTCTAAAATTTATGAATTGGTTGAAAAAAAATATTCATCAAACTCATCATTAATTTTATACTAAAACTGATTTAATTCTACTTTATAATACAATTATAAAAATACATCAAATTATTGCTAATTTTCTGATAATTTTTTTTCTAAATTCTTGCTTGTTTTTATAGAACAGACAAAATAGTCAAGAATAAAAATTAATTATGTAAGATGCTCACCAAATTTGTTGTATTATAGTATGAAAAAAATTCAAAAATACCGATGATTCAACTTCCTCCTGCCAAACATATGTTTAATAGTTATTAAAATTAATATATGACATAAAAATTAAATATTAAGAAATTAGAAGTTTAATCATTTCTGCTCGTTTTCGCTATTCTTTGAAATAAGCTGCCGACTAAAAATAAAATTTTTGTAAATTATTTATATTTAAGTTTCTACAGAAAAGCTTATCATTTCTAACAAATATCAGAGTAGTATCTCAAAAGAACAATTTTTGTCAATTGACAATTCTGTATAGTAAAATAACAGCAATATTGCCTATGAGTAAGATTCACTTTTTTGTCATGCTTTTGTCCAATTTTAGATAATTCTTTATTTTAATTAAACGCGAGAAGATTTTTATTATACATTTAATCACTTCATATATGATCGGCCTTCTAGATTTGAGGCCACCTCAATTCCAGTGCATTTATGTACATAGGGTGCGTCAAGTGTATTTTGACAAATATTTTGATCATATTATACCGTTTGTTATTATCTTTGGCTTTTTTTAAATATTTTTATTTTATTTTTTAATGTAAATTTTATTTTTTTTTAATATTTCGATAATTTTAAAGATTTTGATGCGTCATGTTTAATTTATTAGTGCGCAAAATTATCATTTATATTTATCGAGGAGGAAAAAAGGTCATATAAATTGTTAAATTAACAAAATAAAAACAATCATATATATCACGTAATAAAAAAGTTAAAAACTCAAGAAACAACTATCTATAGGGACAAAATTTTAAGAACAATATCTGCTCTAACTTCGGAATCGAAAAAAAAGAAAAGAAAATAATAAAACGAGATAATTAGAAATTTATTTGAAGAATATGTTTAAATCTTAATATATCGAATTGATCTCATAAAAAAATTATAGAAAAGAATCTAAGGATGTAACTTATTAAAATATTACAAAGACGTTTCTTTACAGATAAATACAACAAGACTAGAAAAAATCCTTAACTGATTTAAATGTGTCAGATATCTTATATTATTTCTGATAATGCTAGTCTATCATACCAGTTATTCAAATGATTATATTTATATGCGAATAATTTTATGTATCGCTACAAAATTGTTTGGATAATTCTTGGTTTGATTATATATTTCTCTAGATGTGACTGGTTGAGCTTAAAAGATATTTTTCATGCTTTTAATCAATATTTAATTTCCATTTTGCCTCTTGCTATCAAATATATAAGTTTGCAGAGCTCTATCAGTGACATTTTTTTCATAAGGATTTAAGTTTTATAATTTTTAGATCTTTTTATTTATTGAATTGAAAAAAGGCTTAACAGCCTTCATTTCACACAATAGATCGACTTTTTACATTTTCTTTGCGGACAATCAGAAGAGTAAAATTTATTATGTGTAAAGCGTGATATTAAAAAAATTTACTAGATATCTTACCTTTATCTAGCTTCTCATAAAACTCCTGCAACACACTAAACTACAGGATAGTTTTGTTCCTTCGCTTATTTCTTATTAAAAATATTTTCAGCTTAGTTTTATTTGTAAATATTTTTTATCGGTGTCTTAATTTAAATAGGCTTATTTATTTGACGACAGCGTTCTCTATTTAGAACTCTCCAGATTTAAATGGAAAAATAGTCAGTTGGAATAGTAATGTTTGAGGGTTCATCAATTTGATCACAAGTTCACATAAAAAAAGAAGAAAATCGATAAAATTATTAATGTGAAAATCTTAACATATCGGATACCAACTTAAAGATCAGTCAGTTGGTCACTAAAATAATATTTTAAGAGAAATCTATTGACATTATATTTGAAATAAAGCAGAAAAATTTTAATCTCAGGTTTTTAGACTCTTTTAAAGAATTAATAAAATCATAAAGGCTAAACAAATGCAAATAGTTAGTTTATTTTTCGAATGATCAAAATTTATTTTCTGATGTGCACAGAGTTAAAAAATTTGCAAATTAATTATTGAAATATATTCAATGTTATATTTAAGGTATTTTAAATCAGAAAAACCTAAAAATATTAGAATATAAATGATAATTAATACAGTGCTACACTAGCGCAAAAAAGATGGCGAGGAAACAATACATCAAAAGAGTCCGACCTTTATTTTGGGGCAGACCTCCATGTTGGAGCACCTCTAATTTTGGGGCAACCTCTCAATTTGGGGCAAATTAGAAAGTTTCTTAGAACTTGTGATAAAAATCATAATTTTTTAGACCTCTATTTGGGGCACTAACAAATCTTTCAATAAAAAATGTAAATAATTGGAAGATAGATTGAGGGCACAGAATGACTTGAGGAAATTTCTGTAACTTATAGGAAATAATTTCAATATAACTAAATCATTATTCAGGAATTTTTATTTTACCTTTCACTGTAATAGGAAAGTTGCTGAATTTTTTTTATTACTGTGAGCTCTTAACAACCAATTTTTTCTATACTCAGGATGGATTGCTAATAGAAATATTATTCAATGTTTTAAAAATACTGCTCGTTAAATTTTGCATTTTCTCTGATTTCCCAAGTCTAAATTCTCTAAATTTCATAAATTTTTCTAAATCTTGTCAAAATTTTTATTGAATGTTTAAAAAAGTTTTGGCAGATAAAATACAATTTAAACGATAGGATAATTTTTGTTGAAGAAATTTAAGCATTTTCTTACTAATAATAAATAAAATATTTGATTTTTAATGATTAAACCAAACTTTATAAACTATATTATAATTTAGAGTGTTTTTCGAATCCATGTTTTTTAGCAATTTTTTTAGAATTGATTGCATATTTGAAACAATACTGAATACATAAAGATAATTATACTATTTGTTCGAAAATTTTGAATTTTGAATTTTTATTAATAACTATGATTATAAGAGACAATAATAAGATAATTTTTATCCTAAATTCTCAATTTTTTTGCTAGTGCGCAGATTAATTTATAACGCGATTATATATTTTTTAATTTGCAATGAAGAACAAAAAGTAAAAATTATGGTAAAAAAACAGAAATAGCACATAAGCTATCCAAGAAAGAATTCACAGAGAGGCGTTTATCAGAAATTTACCAAACTAGTAAAGGAACAATTTCAAGAATAAAGAAAAAAAAAGAAAAATACTTAAATCCGTTGAGAATTGAAACAAGTGATGAGAGTTTAGAAAATACTGAGGAAAAAGACGAATTTCGAAGTTTTAAACACATGGACCCAATCATATTTCAAGTATTCTCAAAGTTGAGGTCTGCAAACTTAACAATCAATGGTCTCATGCTAAAGAAGATCTCATTGAAGGGTGCGTTTAATTTTAATGAAACAAGTTACAAAGCTTAAAATTGATGTCTGGAAAAATTTAAAGCTCGCCATCAGCTAAGTTTTAAGGAAGTGGTTGGGGAAGCCAAAACAGCTAATATAACAGGAATTGCCGTCTTTAACACAATTTTTCGACTAAAAAAATTAGAATATGAGGATAAAAATATTTTTTATTGCGATGAATCTGCTTTGTACTATAAATCTATCTCAGATAAGAGTTTTGTTCACAAAGACGATGACTGCAAGGGTTTAAAAAAACGAAAAGAACGACTAAAGATTTTTTTGTGGTGCAGTCAAGAGGGATAAAAGCTTGAAACCTTGATTATTGGTAAATTCAAGTCTTCACGGTGCTTCAAGGATATAAAAAAATCTTTAGAAGTAATTTACACAAATAGTAAAAATTCTTGGACGACTAATGAAATATTTAAACATTGGTACGTCACAATAAACAAAAAATGTTCAAAAGAAAAAATAAAAGTATTATTGTTGCTTGGTTTGCATCAACTGACCCGTCAGCTGAATATTATAATCTAGAATTGTTTTTTTTACCAAAAAATAAAACATCATCATTTCAACCCTTAGACATGGACATAATCAAAAAATTTAAAAATTTTTATCAAAATGCGATGATCGAATAATTCATTATTAACGTTGAATTAGATTATAATAATTTTAAACCTGAGAGTATCGACATATTGGATGCAATTTTATTATCAAGAATTAGCTGAGACTCGATAAAAAAGAGCTTTAATAAATCCTTTTCAGAGATGGCCAAATACGATTTATCAGAAGAAATAATTACAATTCCATCAAAGGTTTCATTGAAAATGTATAGTCAGACATTATGGATGATATTGATCAAAGCGTAGCATCGGAATCATAGATAAATTCAGAAAGCTCAAAATCTGATCAGCTTGACGTCGTAAAAGAAAATAATGAAGAGGTTGAACTGCAAAGTATTTGGGGCATCTTAAGAGAACTATGGAGTCACGTTATTAACTTTGATCCTAAATGTTTAATCAATTTTTTTATATTCAAGATAAAATATATAACGGAATTGAGGGAAAAAAGTCTTACGGTGGAAAAATAACCAATTATTACCATTATATTAACTTTTTATTTGATTTTAATTGTTTATTTATAAAAACCTCTACTTTTGGGGCAACCTCTCATTTTGAGGCAATTTTGTAAAAAAGTGCCGCAAAATAAAGATCGGACTGTATATTTAATTTTTCTTGGTATTAAATTTATTATAAGTAAATTGTGATAAAATAAAATCCTAAATTTTTAGGTCTCATAGTTTTTAAGTGTTGAGTGATTTAGCGTCAAATTGGTTATGGTTCTAGTGATTAAGTGTCAAGTGATTCAGTTTACTAAAATCGTTTATGTTTCTAATTTTATTACCTTTATAAATTTTTTAAATCAAACTACACATTACATTATAAATAAATCATGTCAAAAAGCTCTAAAACTTTTTAGTGTCTAACTACATAAAAAAAATTTATGATCAAACATTTGACATTCTTATGACATAAAAAAGTGTAACGCTCTAAGTTTGCTGAAAATACAAAAATATTAATAATTTTTAAGAATTTTTGGGTGAAAAAGTTTAATTCAAGATGGAGAATATACAATTTTATCAAAGTTACCTACTCATCAGATTATAATATTATAATGGCTTAAAAACATACGATGGGAATATATGTCAACGATATGAAAAAAATTAGGATCTTTTTTTAATTAATGAGGTATAGAGAAAATCGATATTCGCTACACCTAAAAGATGTTGTGTTATCATAATCATGACAAAATACCAATTCGTGTCAGAAAACATGTTTGACACAATAAGTGAGAAGCTTAAAACATATTTAATCCGTTTATTTATAATTACTGACTATAAAAGATTTTAATCTTTGATTATATGAGTTACGCTAAAAACATTTTTACCATATTTACCTTAGCTGTAGTCTTTGCTGATAAAGAATTCGATACAAGTACAGATCAAGTATCCTTTATTTAATAATATAGATTCAATCTCGTGTAATAGCTAGCTTTTACGGACTTAAAAGTTTAAATAATACTGGCTATTATGATGGATGTTGTGGAAATAGAATCGACAACAAGTGCTTCCCCTGTCTCTATAAAATCTATCTTATTATGGTAAAAAATTTTCATGCGATGTTTTCGATTCTATATAAATGACCCATTACTTTTGAATTTCATAATGTAAAGGAATTAAATCATAGAATAAATTTTTTATGATTACTTGACTTTGTTAGAAAATAAAATGAATAATAATTACTTTTATAATCTCTGCAAGATAATAAGAACTCTTGAGGAGTAATTTATCATAAATAAATTATCTACTGTGATCGTCAAATATCAACAATATAATACTCTCATATTGTTGTTTCCATAATAAAAATCGATTTTTATAAAAATTTTAGAGAATTATGTCATAAAATCGATAAAATTATCTATTTATACTCAATTAACAGGAAATATTATCCATTAATTTTTTCCATTGAGTTTATCAATTCAATGTTTTTGCGACCATCTTACGTTTTAATACTTTCAAAATATTTCTATTTGAGCAAATTAATGCCATTTTATATATCAATGATTAACTTTGCAAAAATAATGAATCAATTTTTTTTATAAACTAGAACCTCCCTTTATGAAATGATCTGATCATTAAATTTTCTCTTTACAAATATGTTTTGATTATTTTAAAATGTAACACATCATAAAATGTGCTTAATAATCTTCAATTTAAATCAAAAAATTTATAACTAGGATACGTCTTATTTTATGAATTGATTTAATAGCACAAGTATTTCGCCTAATAGAATACCAAATAAATTCGTTTTTTTAACTTTACAGACGAGTTATATAAACATTCAATATCGACTAAAAATTTTAATTAACCTAATGACAATGAGATCTTTTTGAATTAAAATATAAAATTCTTGATGTAAATTGGCAGAGAAAATTTAGATCTATGAATAATTAGAGTATTGTGGCGGACATAACTGAACACAGGCGCAAGGACAAAGAACTTTTATATTTTAGACCTTATCGCTATATTGGTCAGCCAAGACTTGCAGAAGTGTGGAAAATAGAAGAAAAAGTCATCGATTCTCAAATCAGTCGACTTAATAGACTTGCATCAACTCGGTCTTCAAGACGATTCCTTTTCTTCCTTAGCTTACGACTTACATTGCCCGAAGAATTCAGCCGATCTCTCTGCACTTGCTACAAGACCTACTCAAGGGACGATTTTTTTTCTAGTTAATCTTGGCCTGAAGATATTGATGACCTTGGAATTAATCATCACGATAAGAATTCGTCAACGCTGCGACTTTTATTCAACCATGCGTCAAAAGGCAGTTCATAAACTTTCTGTTCCCCCCTAACTTGGTACTTTTACGGCCCGGAGAATTCAAACGCTTTCTCCGCACACGCCACAACATCAAAGCTAGGTACGCAAGGGAAAATTATTTCAAACTAATATTTGGCTCCCTACTACTGCACCTGAAATCTCGTATCTGAAACGTCTGAACACCCAATCTCGTCTCAAATTCCACCTTTCATCACACCGAAACAAAATTTTTTCCATGGAAAACTTATTATCTATTTTCGTAGCAATACAGCTACTGGTTGGGAGCTGTGTGGAAGCCATTACTGAACACACACGCAAGGACAATGATCATTTGTATTTTAGCCCTTATCGCTATAGTATCAAAATTTATTAATGCAGCAATGATCAGCCAACAAAAATATTCGCTCGATCATTTATTATAATAGGTGAATTAAATTATAATTTATATGTGTTGTAACGCCTCCCATGTGGCGGTGATGAGTTTACACAATCTATGAATAATAAAATTAACATGTCTTTTTGATTAATGTCTGTATTTAACAACTATGCACTTTAAGGAATTATTTATGCGCATCAACTCTATAATATTTGAAGAATAATTAAAGTTTTTGATCACGTCTTGCAGAATCAACTTATGTTATACTGATAAGAATCACTTATTCGAACATTTCTTATAAGTGAGACAAATAGGAAAAAATGGTGAATGTTATGACAAGAAAATATAGATAAAAGATTCTAAATTATTATCAATATATTTTCTTTTACTATTAAAAAAATAAAAAGATATTTTTTTGTCAAAAATATCATTTTTAGAAAATTCTACTCAACATATAATAAGAAAGTATGCGTCATTATTAAAATACATCACATTCAAGAAAAAAGATGATAGATTGTCGGAAATAATACACGAATTTTAATTATAAGATTTTGGATGTCTTGATAAGCATATATAATTAAATCCTTTTGGCAACAAAAAATAAGAAATTCTATTTTTTAATTATAGTTCCAAGACTTTTTTGAATTTCAAGCTTAAATACTAGCATAATATTCTAAAGTAGAGCCATTTTGTACTTAAAATTATACATGAATAATTTTTTATTTATTTTTGATCGAACAAATTTTTATCATTTTTTTTTATGTGATGTTATATTTAGTGTACAAATTCTGCTTGTGATCTTTTCATATATTTGGGAAAAACAAACAAAAAAGTCAAAGAATATTATTTTAAAAGAAAAACGTTGAAATTTTACAATAACGAAGTTCAGGTAATGATATATATAAGATTATTTTTACAACATTAAAATTTACCACCTTATAACTTTTGAAATAATTCTGTTAGAAACAGATCTTCACGCGGCAGCTTAAAATTTGATTTATAGGTAAAATAAATAATTATCAAAATCATACAGTGATTAACAATATAAACAAGAAATGACTTAATGTTTAAATTTCTTCAAAATATATAAAAAAATATAGTACAATGAAATTATGCAATTAAAGAAGGTTGATGATTCCATATTCATCATATTTGTAAATTTTATTTCTCTTTTAGATTTTAAATACAGTGATACGTCGCATAACGTACTCCTCGGATAACGTACGCTGCGCATAACGTACTTTTTTTGTGCTTATTGATAACTCGCATAACGAACCTTGTTCAGACAGAGAACTAAATCAGATTTAACTATTTAGCTTAGGCGCGCGTATTTGTTATGAAATACGATTTATTTTGGAGATCGAACGATATCAACACGTAAAATTGCTCAAATCCGAGGTTTCATTTTTTTTATCGACATAAAAATTAATTTTTTTGTTATTGCATTTTAGTACAAAGCATGCTTCGCATAACGCTCGTTTCGCATAATTTACTTACTCCTAGAACGAATTAAGTACATTATGCGAGGTACCACTGCATATCAAAAAACAACTTGATGAAAAAATTTTTGCAAAAACCAATCATTTTTGCACATTATTTTTTCATTGTATTAATGTAAATCTAAGTTTGTTAAAAATTTTTAATATTTTAATATAACATAAATTTTCTGCTAAAACTAAAAATTTATGTATTTTTATCAAATGCGACCATTAAGAATGAAATTTCTAGGTTATTTACAGCATTACTAAGTTTCGGATACATTTGAATTCCCATGACATGATGTTAAAATAAAAGAAAAAAATTCTTTATAAATAATTTATTTTATTTATGTTTTTCTTTCTTTTCTCTAAAATCTCTATTTTTTGATAATAATCGTCAATCAGTTTTCGAAATACAAATTTTATACTTTTATTAGTTTCGCAGAGGACATTCAAAACTTCCGAATGGGACATTAAAAAGTTCAAATTTTATTTTTTAAAAATTTAGGCAGTTAATAATTAATAATATCACCAAAGGCGGAAAAAAACGAATAATTATAAAAGGATCTTAACAAAGAAGTATTTTTTAAATTAAAAAAAACTGATCATTAAGAGTTCCAATAAAAAATGAATGCAAATTTTTTACGAAACACTGTTTAGAACATATAAATAGGCAAATACATCATTTTATCAAAAATTTTTGGTAAAACTTAACATTTCAATCATATGTTGTTTTTTTTTGACAATTTTTGCTTCTGCAAATTTGGTTCCATGCGTGAAATAATTGCAACGATAAGAGATTTAATATTTTTTTGATCATCTTAATCTCTGCTTAATAAATTTAAATAAATTTTCATTTAGCATGGAAACGGTTTATCAAAATGAATATTAATGTTTTTATTAATACGCTTCAAATAAAAGTATATCAACACAACATCAAGGCAAATAATGCAACTTATTTAGTGGGTTAGTTAGATAATCGACACGAAATACCTCAAGGCTAAGGCGAATTTTTATTAATTTTTTAAAATTTTATTTTTTTCGGAACTTATAAACGTGTCCTAAAGAACATTTAAAATTCCTATGCGAAACTTTTGGAAATCAAAAGGCTTAATTCGGTTATGTCATTAGAAAAAACGATCTGTTGATTATTTAATTTCGAGTACGATTTAAGATTATCATCAAATTTTTCTTTTATGATATATCTACAAAAAAACTTTTATTTCGACAAAAATCAGAAGAATAGCGTGATTGATCAACGCATGTATTTTATTTTTTAATTCGAAAGGAATTATGCTGTAGTGTATTATTGGGAGATTTGTGTCTAATACAAAGCTTATTCGTTGTGACGAAACATCATCTACCAAAAAAATTTACCTCATTTATCATAATTTTTTAATTTTTAAGAAAAAGCTCAAGATTAAAAAATTTTTGTTGACATAAGTTTTAACGGATCTGTACGATATATATGATCGATAACTCAAAAATGAAATGCAAATCATATTGTAATTTTTGCTAGTAAAAGAAGTTGAAATATATTATATGCTGATCTTTAATTCCCCAAATATTCCGATTTTTTTATTGACTAACTTTTTGAGATAGAAGTCAGATTCCTTAATGAATAGAATATTATTATAATCTATTAGCAAATATCCTACCATTTAAATTATTGTCAGAAAAAATTATATTTTTTGTGCAATTTACCAATTCTTCTAAGGTTTTTTAGTTTAAATTTTAAAATGAAATAATTTAAAGTTATTAATCAAAATTTTTCTCGCCAAAATTTTCGTCCGTCGTACAGATATCCGTGAATTTCGTTTTCTCGTTTTAAAATTTTTTATTGTTTTATCATTAGAATCAATTGATTTTCTTCATAGTTCAACTTTTTTTTATTTAGCAAGCTTCCTCTTGATTCAAATTTTAATCAAAGATTGGATGGTATTTTTATCAATTAGAACAATAAGAGCATTAAATTCTCTTTTGAACAGTATTTCACATCTAATTCGAACTTTATTGCAAAAATGAAAATTTTTTACAAGAAAAATGCCATATTCCCCAGTTTAATAAATGTTTTTTGCAATATTATTAAGATCAATTAATCACAAAATATTAAAAAAATTAACGCTGCTTTAAGTGTTGAATAAGATGATTATATTAAATAGTTTTTAATGAAAACAAAAGTGAAAATTTATACCTAAATAAAATTTTTAAACAAAAATCTTAACATTTATAGGAGAATACATCAATTAAGTTATTTTTTACTTACTGAAAATCTGACAGAATTAAAATATATAAAATTATCATTCTTCTTTCGTTGTATAATCATGTCACCTTATGATATTTTTGAATTTCCAGATATTGAAGCTTTGATGTTTTTTATTGGAATTACTCTGTGTAGAGGATTCATTAGATAATAATTATAATGATATATATAATCTAATAGCGTGGTTAATCCGAACTCCTCCGAAGCTTCAGCATGCTTCTACAGTTCTCCCCCCCCCCCAAGACTTGACGTGCTTCGAGTGACATCTAAAAATGCTGGTTTGAGTCTATCTGTCGATACTTTATCGATTCTCCCGTTTAAATCAAGCTTGAAAGTTTTTGGCCCATATTCGATCACTTTAAATGGACCTTCATAGGGATTTTCTAAAGATTTTCTCATTGTGTCCTTTCTTACGAAAACATGAGTAGCTTTATACAGATTATCAGGGCTGAAACTTTTGCGTGTATTATCATGGTAATTTGGAGGTGTTGGGGCCAATGTTCTGACTTTTTCCCTGAGTTTCTTAAGAAATTCAGTTGTTTCAGGATCTGACTCACTGTGATCAAAGAAGTCTCCTGGGACTACAAGTGTGGATCCGTAAACAAGTTCGGCAGGAGAAACTTTTATGTCGTCCTTAGGTGTAGTTCGAATTTCTAAAAGAACCCAAGGAAGTTCATCCATCCAGTTCTCATTACAAAGGCAAGTTCGTAGAGCGTGCTTGGGATGACGATGAAATCTCTCAACCATTCCATTCGATTGGGGATGAAATGAAGTCGTATGGTTTAGCTGATATCCAATCATTTTAGATAGGGCTTGCCAAAGTTCAAATGTAAATTGGGCTCCACGATCAGACACTATTTCGACTGGGACTTCAAAACGAGCTATCAAATTAGGGGATAGGGCTCTAGCGCAGGTTATTGCCGTTGTGTCAAACAGGGGAATAGCTTCTGCCCACCTTGTGTATCTATCAACAATCGTCAACAAATGAGTGACTCCCTTAGATATAGGAAGCGGGCCAACAATGTCAACGTGGATCTGACTAAACCTTTTGTCAATAACTTTAAATTTTCCAAAGGCGGTTTTGGTGTGTCTATTGATTTTAGCTTTCTGACATTGTATACACGATCTTAACCACACGGATACATCTTTATTCAAACTAGGCCACACAAATTTTTCAGATATTATTTTTCGGGTAGCTCGAACAGAAGGGTGAGATAAACTGTGGATTGTATCAAAGACCATTCTTCGCCAGCGTCTTGGTACCAAAGGGCGAATTTTTCCAGTCGATTTATCACAAATTATTGTATCACCACGTTTAGAAACGACTATTTCTTCAAGTTTTAGGCCGCTAGCTGTCTTTTGTAGCCTGATAATGTCAACGTCATCGGCTTGTTCAGAAGCCATGGACACAAAATCTATACCCGGAATCAGCATATTTATCGATTCAATTCGGATTCTCGAGAGGACATCAGCAACGTTATTAACCTTGCCTTCGATATGTTCGATAGACGTTGTATATTCGGATGCAAAAGCCAAGTGACTTTGCTATCGCGAAGACCACATCTCTGAGCTCTTCGAAAAGGAAAACGTCAAAGGCTTATGATCAGTATAACATGTAGCAATCCTGCCTTCTATCATATGCCGAAAATGGCGTATTGATAAGTATATTGCCAACAGTTCTTTGTCAAAAGCACTGTATTTTTTTTCGGCGTTACTTAGCTGTTTACTGAAGAACCCTAGTGGTTTCCAACAACCTTCGTTGTATTGTTCAAGAACACCACCTACTGATATATCTGAGGCGTCTGTTGTAAGTCCTAGTGGTAAATTCGCGAGAGGATAGTTTAACATTGTCGCTTTTTCGAGTGAGAGTTTTGTTTGGGTAAATGCATTCCTCATTTCATCATTCCACGTAAGGCATTTCGGATTATTTTTTAAGGCCACAAATAGAGGTCTCATTATTTTTGATGCGTTCGGAATAAATCGGCGGTAAAAGTTCGCCAATCCAACAAATTCTTGTAGAGCTTTTGTGCTTTCGGGAAGAGGATATTGTTTAATCACTTTGACCTTATCTTCTAACGGTAAAATTCCATCCTGTGAAATGCGATGGCCAAGAAAGTTAATAGTATCCTGGCCAAATACGCACTTTTCTAGGTTAATCACGATGCCATGATCACTTAACCTTTTAAAAAGTACTCGTAGGTGTGTAATATGATCTTCATGAGACTTACTAAAAACGAGTATGTCATCAAGATACACGTAAAGAAAATCACAATCATGTGTTATTTGATCCATAAAACGTTGGAAGGTTTGAGGAGCGTTCTTTAGCCCAAATAGCATCCTCAAATACTCAAATAACCCGAAAGGGGTTGTTATTGCCGTTTTGGGTATATCTTCTTCCAGTACCGGTATTTGGTA
>JBBNEX010000393.1:0-31574 GCA_038021265.1 Cyprinella venusta | reverse complement strand
TCAAAATAATAATTTAATTTTGCATATAAATTTTATTTTTCAGACATTACAAAAGGCCAGTGTGGCCGAGTGTTAAGGCGCCAGACTTAAGATCTGGTTCTCCACAGAGATCGTGGGTTCGAACCCCACCGCTGGCACTTTTTTTTTCGCCAAAAAATACAAATAACCTTTTTTCTTCTAAAATGTTTAATTTTACCATCCTAAAACCCCTTCAAAGGTTATTGATATATTAAGTATACAACTGAAACTATCACATTAATTCTGCATTCAATATTGAAGCATTAATAAAATTTTAAAAAAGACTTCCCGGCTTATTTGCTTCCATTTTCTATTATTACATAATTTATTACCATGAGATCCTACAACCAAAAATTTTTAATCCTAATTTATAGAAATTTCACATTATTCTTTTTTCTCTGTTATTACATGAAAAGTTACTGCATTTTTTAAAAGCTTGTTGTGACTGATAACGGGTGCAAAATCTATTATTTGGCCAATTGTATCAGAAAATATCTTGAAATACTAATTATGAGTTGTTTTCTTCTGGTTTTATTTAGCTATAATTTAACTAGCCATTTAATCACCCTAAAACTGAGTAAAAATCACGGATTTTTTAATTTACTATGAAAAAACCTGTATGAATTGTTTAATTGATAAATACAGTGATACCACACATGAATTACTCCTCGGATAACGTGCTCTGTGCATAAAGAACCCTACTTCGCACAATGAACTAAATCAGATTCCACTATTTCGCTTAGATCGCATGTTTGTCATGAATATCCATTTTTTCGAGATCAAACGAAATCAACACAAAAAATTAGTCAATACCGATGTTTTTATTTTTTCTGATGACATAAAAATTAATTATTTTTGTCTTTGTATTTAGTACAGAGCATGCTTCGCATAACCATCGTTTGGCATAATTAACTTACTCCTAGAAAGAATAAGGTACGTTATGCGAAGTATCACTGTACTTAACAATTTTTTTGAAAATCTAGTTAAAAATCAGGATTATGGATTTAGAACACATTAAGTTTATAGCTTTCTTTAATAATTTTTGACTTGAAAGATTTAAGAATCCGAATCTATCGTCCATACATAATCTTTCAATTAAGTAAAATAGAGAAGAAGTATTTTTGGTAAAACCGCACATTATTTCTGATAATTGTGATCAATTATTAGAATAAAATTGTTTTTCACATAAGTTGAGTCAAAATATCGGCAACAATTTTGAGTAAAAACTAAATTCTTCAAGATCTCTCATATGTCGATTGATTTAATCGTTTAAGGAAATAAAAAAAGCAGAATTTAAAAAATTGAAAATTTTAAATTTTTTTCTGATTATTATCTCATTTTAGCTTCTTCAAATATCTCCTTGCGATTTTCTAACTGGGTTATCAGCCTCGGCTTGCAACAATGATTATTAATAATAAGTTTTTGCATAATCCGCCAATATCTATTTTCGATATCTAAATAAAGTTAGAATCCTAGTGTAACCGTTTGAAAATTAATCAAACTATTTATTGGTTCGTGCAGGAATCAAAAATAATGGAGTAAGATAGAATAATTGAAGTAATAAGACTAATGTTCATGTGCAGTTTAGCACGAAAAGTTCAAATATTTAAAATCATCTAACACAACTGACAAAAATGCGATTAAACATTTGTAAATATTACTAAAATAAAAAATTTCAGTCGATTTTAAATTAATTAATTCAATCTACATCCCTAAAGGGGTGGTTGTTGCATTTAAAAAAACAAGATCGATAATATCGGCTGTTTTGTTTATAAATATAGCCGGTGCCATTTGCGTCGTTAAAGGCCCAGTACTAGCCCGCAAAAAAGGGTATTGTTGCGAACGCGCAAAATAAAATCGGACATTTTTAGATATAGTAAAAAATCGTATTCTTTCCTTTCCGTTTTCCACGTGTTTTTCGCTTAATAATAAATGAAGCCAATTCACCCAAAAAACGTGCCTGAGGATTCGAACCCAGCGAACCTCGGCCCAACATTAAAGAGCAAATCCTTTTTCACATGGCATTAGTTAAACGGCAAAAAACCCCGAGAGTACCTCAGATTTAATCATTTTTCTCCCAAATAGGGGATAATCATAAAAATGACTGATTTTAAGATGATTATTTTCCACCTGTATGGGTTGTATATGAATTTTATTAAAATTATAATTGCAATCTGGTAAAAAAAGTTCGTAAAAACTAGTTTGGGGGGTGAGATGCAAACCAAGTCAAAAAAAACAAAATCTTGTCTTCCCGAGTGTCAAATAGGAGGCTAGTATTAAATGAGCGAGGACCTCAACCTTGAAACCAAATCATACCGGTAAACTAGCATTTGATATTTTTATATATAGGCTATGAAAGGACGATCTAGGTGTCTTAGAAGATTCCCTAAGACGGTTGTAAAAAATAACTATAATGGATGCAACAACCTATGTTTGTTTTATTTTTAAAAGAAATTTATTTTTGATTAAATCTTAAAGACAGGTAAGATATTTAAGGGAAAAAAAGTAATAAATTATATTTTAAGTTTAAGATTCAGATACAGTGATACCTCGCATAACGAACCATGCTTCGCATAACGAACTAAATCAAATTCCATCATTTCGTTTAAGTCCGCCGTGTTTATCATGAATTACCATGTTTTAATGAGATCAAATGATATCAAACACGGAAAATTGATCCAAACCCGAGATTTTAATTTTTAATGATGATATAACGCGCATGCTCCTATTAAGTTTTTTCTCGATATGATGAATTCTAAAAAGAGCAGGAAGGCTATTTCGGTTGAAGTAAAAAAAGAAATAATTAAAAAAAGTGGACGTGGTGCGAGAAAGTGCGACCTAGCAAGAGAATTTAATCTAAGCAAGACCACAATCTCTACCATTGTGGCCAATAAGGACTCAATTAAGTCAGCTATTGTGGCTAAGGGAGTTCAAAGCTTTTTCATGAAACTCAAAGGTCTCTAATCCACGAAGAAATGGAAAGGCTTTTGCTAGTTTGGATTAGGGATAGGCAGATGAAAGGGGATATCTCAACCCAAGATATCATCTGTCATAAAGCTAGAGTCATCTTTGACGTTTTAAAGAAAAATTCTTCGAAAAACATTATTAATGAAAATAGAAATGAATTTAAAGCAGTCGGGGCTGGTTTTGTAGATTCAAACAAAGATGTGGAATCCACAGCGTCACTATGCATGGTGAGGCAGCTAGTGCAAATAAGAAAGAAGCAGAAGAATTCTCTGCTAGTTTCAAAAAATTACTTATTGAGATAAGGCTACACCCGCAACAAGTATTCAAAGCCGATGAAACTAGTCTTTTTTTGAAGAGATTGCCTGACAGAACCTACATTACAGAAGAGGAAAAAAAATTCCTGGACACAAACCCATGAAAGACAGACTGACGCTCCTGTTTTCATCGAATTCGAGCGGAGACCTAAAGATCAAACCTCTTTTGGTTATCATTCTGAAAATCCTCGAATTTTTAAGAAAAAGAATATTGTAAAATCAAAACTGCCTATTCATTGGAAATCAAACACTAAAGCCTGGGTTACCCAAGTTATCTTCAAGGAATGGATTCTGAAAACCTTTGCTCCTGTTGTGAAGAAATTCCTGATAGAAAAAGAATTACCACTTAAAGCTCTTTTAATACTGGACAATGCTCCTAGTCACCCAAAAGATCTTGAGGAGATACTAAATGAAGATTATCCTTTTATAAAGGTTCAGTATCTGCCCGCAAACACCACGCCTATCCTTCAGCCAATGGATCAGCAAGTTATTTCTAACTTTAAAAAACTCTATATCAGAGCTCTCTTGAATAAATTATTTCAGGAATGCGAATTTTGTGATGACATGTCTGTTCTCAAGTTTTGGAAAGAAAAGTTTGATATTTCTTATGGCAATCCAACTTATAGACAAGGCGATGAGTGAAGTGTCTCAAATATGTCTCAATTCCGCCTGGAATATGTTAGTTCCCTCTTGGACCAGAGAGGAGAAAATTGACGACAAAAAGGTGGTGAAAGACATCATCGCGGTTGCTCAAAAGTTAAAATGGGAAATTGATGAGAAGAATGTTGGGGAAATTATTGAAGAAAACAAGGAAGATCCTTCAATGGAAGAGCTTCAAGCACTTCTGACCGAGCAAAACAATCAAACTTTGATGAATGCTTTGCCTAATGATGATAAGCTACCTGAGAAAGTAATATCAACTGGTAGCATCAATGAATTTCTTATCAAATGGGAGGAGGTTCAGAAATTTACAAATGCTAACTATCCAAGTTCAGTTGAGGCGAATAGGATCAATGATCTCTATAATGACACTCTTGTTCGTTATTTAGGCAAGTTTTGAAGAAGAGGGAGAAACAGGCAACCTTGGAAGTGTTTTTTAAAACAACAGATATCAAGAAGCCGAGAAAAATCAAGAGGATGACGCTCAAACTCTTAAAAATCTTTAAAAACTTAATTAATTAAAAGATGATTATATTTTATATTTTTTATTGCTATATTTTCTGTTACAGAACGAATTAATTTTTTTTAAGTGCGTTTTAGTAAAAAGCATGCTTCGCATAACGATCGTTTCGCATAAAGAACTTTCTCCTAGAACGAATTAAGTGCGTTAACCGAGGTATCACTGTAGTAAATAAACATAAACGCGTGGATAAATGACTATATGCAAGCAATACACCTATCAAGGATAAACTACTAAATTTTAATAAATCTTCAGTAAGAAGATTAGATTAATTGCTCATAACGAATGATTTTGTTCTTCTTCTGCGAGTTCTTTCTCTAATAACTCTCTCGCCTTTTTAACATTGAGGTATTCATCATAATGTTCTTTACGTTTTTTTTCGAATTCAAGTTTGCGTTCTATTATTAAATATGATATTTTACCGTATTGTTCAGGCGTAAGAATTTCAGGTTCCGATCCATTTGAGATGGTTATCATTTTATGCTGAGTTTCTTCTAATCTAAATTTATATAACTATAAAACTTAGTCTGAAAGGTTTCAGGGCTAAGAGAGCTTTCATTAGCAGCATCAGAAGAATCATCGTCAAAATCTGAACCGCTCTCATATGGTGTTGGTGGTTCATTTATCTTCATGTGTCCGTAATCTTTGTCAGCGGGGTGAAACGTGGCTGCCACGTTTTCTTCATCCCACTTGACGGAAGTTTTTTTCCTAAAATTATCAAATTATTTCACTGTCTATCAACAGAGTGTTTTTTAAGAATTCCTCTTGGGTTATTGTTACTATCGCTCATTTAAGAATTTGTCGAAAGTAAATATCGATTCTAGACGTTTCAATTATTATCTTGAAAATAAAAACTTGAAATTTCAAGATTTTAGATGTTTTGATGATTATCACTGTGTTAAATGCGCACACTCCAGGTTGTAAAATGGCTTAATTCTTTACAGATTTACGATTTAAGTATTTCATCAATTTATCATTAAAATTAACTTTTAAACGCACTCTTATTATTCATTGTAATTCATGTGATCATTTGCGTGAATAATCAAATGAATTGTTTACGCATTCAAACCCAGAACACCTCATTTCTACGGTTTGAATTACTTCTCATTGGATATATAGAGATGAAGAATAAAAAATGATGGAATCAAAGATGAAGATTTTACAGTGAGTTAATGTTTTGGTAAATTCATTTATCTTGTGATATTTACGCAAGGAAACCAGAATTATCCTAATATATGCTATGGGCTATAGTACGTATTAAGAAAAACGTCTACGGTTGATCGACTTATGAATATAAAATATATTGCCATCTGCTTCCTAGGCTACACTTAGTTATATATTCATTAAATCAGAAAAAAATAAAGAGCCTTGTTTTTGGCATCATTTTATTTATCGTGTAAAGTTGTAGATTAAGTAATATTTCAGACTTTTTAATATCTTTAAGCCCAATCAATCTACAAAAAATCACATAGGCGTCTATTTTAAACTCCAATTATTATTAAATTGGTCATGATGACAACATTACGATTTCTCATGCTAATTCATTGAATAGATTTTAACTTATGTTTGATTTTTGACTTTTGTTACAATATATTATCGGTAAATGTAAAAACCTGCTTTATTTATATATTTATTCAATTTAAAAAATATTCAAGCTTTGTCAAACACGGCGAGCTTTGGAATTATCATATCATTCATTTACATACTACGCGACGATCAATCAATGACTATATCTCATATCTGCGAAAAATCTAAGCGCCCAATCTTTTTTTTATATTTGGAGTAAATTTTTATTTATTTAAAATCACCGATTATTCGATAATGGGTTTGGAGTGTTATAAGCAAGGAAATTAATTTTTATTGACAAAGAAGGAGTCAAATGTAGAAGATTTCCCTCTTGATGTTAAAAAATTCTAAATATTCGAAAATTACATTATCTCATTGATAAATAAGACATACTTATGAGTATAATTCTAATTAGATAACTATTTAAAAGAAATTTCATTCATATTAAATTGTTGTCCCACGATCTAACCAAATTCACAATTGATATTGAAGAAATAGAGAAAAAAATAATTAAAAACTAATCCGATCCCCTCGTGTGTACCATCTCGTAAATGCGCGTTTATTGAAAAGAGATACCCAATTTCGACGCTACACTTGCCCTTAATGTTATTTTCTTTGTTTTAACATTAGTGTAACACGACTGAAAAAAATCAAAGATGCAAATTAGGTTAAGAATATGTATTAAATTTTTGTTCTGTGTTCCGTTGTCTGTCTTTCTCGTTTGCAATATTGATACCGACTTATGGCAACACAAATACCAATAGTCGACACAAAAATTTTATATCCATTATTTCTATCAAAAAAAGAATATCTAAAATCAACGGGGAAATTTTAACAACTACAGAATTACTAAGGATTAAAATAAAAATAGCAAATCGATAGCATTTTTTTCAACTAAAATAGTTAAAATATTTACCCTATTCTTCATTGTAGCACATGCGGGAAAATATTCATTCATAGCACATCAAATTAGATCGGTTGATAAAACTATAATTCTAAATTATTCGAATCCAAATATATTTCTGACAAAATTCAATTTTTATGTTTTTTTAAACCGTTTTAAAGACCACAAAATAATTATTTACAAGCCAACTATCTTTAATTCGTCACATTCAACGGCATCTACTTGGCTATTTAATAAGTGTTCTTACATTTTCCCGTATCATTCCAACATCGATTTTTTGTATAATTCTTAAAGACACATTGCGATAAATATTACTTTGTTGCTTTTTATGAATATTTTCATGTAAATAAATTCGCTTTAGATCATTTAAAGTTAGATATATTCCACTATGTTAATGAAATCTTATATAAATGATTTTTTTCATTAAATTTATTTGTGAAAATCTTTTCTAACATTTTAAAGCTTAGAAGCACGATCAATTTTTCTAGGTCTCTTTGAGCTTTATCAATTATTTGGATCTAACAAACCAAATTTTTTTTCTAAAAACAGATGATTTTTTAAATTATGTAATTCATTAATAAGCCTTAGGAGTTTGACTAACAGACATAATTATTTAATTTTTAAAAAAATTGTTGCGTAAAGCTAACGAATAAAAGTATTTGCGCATTAAAATGAGAGAAATCACATTTTGGTGTTAAAAATATTAAAAATTTACTAAAATTATAAACGATAATTAAACCTTAAAAAAATTATTTGGCCAAAGGAAACGTTTATCTATCTAGAGTTTAGACAAAAGAAGCATTAAAGACATTTTAAAATTTGTTTTTTATGCCTTTAATAATAAAAATTTCATTCAATTAATCTAAGTTCTGTAAAAATTTTAAGAAAAAACGTATTGGATCAATTGATTTCTAATCATTTGTGATTTTCAGTATTTTATGTAAATCAACTTCCATAATTTAAGGCGGTGAATTTTTCCAAAAATAGGTAAAGTATGAGAATCATTTTATTGATGATCATAAAGTAAGTTTTCGAGATAGCATGTGTCGGCTCAGATAATATATTTTCCATGTTTCAACACAACAAAATTATATTAAAATAACCACATATTCGATTTAAAATAATAAAGGGTAGTTTAATCGGTGATAAATTGATAAAAGTTAAGTATGATATTATTTTACCTGTCTGTGATTCTTCTATTCATTAATAAATTAAGAGTGTCGTGCATGATGGCGCGGCGATGGGAGATACTGCGGCGTCAGATTAAACAACATATTGAGCCACTTTAGTTATTATTATCTACTTCAGTCTTATTCGACGATGAGAATTCATTCTAATAATTTAAACCCGAACAATAAATCTTTTGTTCACCAATTACAGAGCTACAGGCGCGATTCCGTCGACGTACCATAGAGAGAAAAGCCATAAATTTAACAAATCTAATATTTTATTTCACCCACCTATCAAATGATTTATAAGGTCAATGATAAGCTTAATCGTAATTTTTTTGTTGGCGAACACTTTTGAAATTTATTTTTATAACACATTTGTTCTTTATATCAACGATAAGAAATTTTTAAAAATAAAATATTTATGTCAAAAACAAGCCATATTTCATGTTTTTATACTTTTTTAATTATATTAAAGGATCTTCCTAAGTTTGTCAATAAAAGTAAACTCAAATTAATTGACAACTTAGAGATTTAATTAAAGCTTTATTATTCCTTTAAAGTCTGATTGATTAAATATTTCATCTACAAATTTCAAATCTAGATTAGGTAACTATAGGGCTGTGTTAATAGCAAAAAAATAGTCTTATTTCGATTTAAAATCGATTGCGACGTTTCTCTTGCAATTTAAATATCAGCTTTTAAATGTGAATCTTCATGTTCGCTCATTATATGTTTGAAAATTGACAAAGGCTAAAAAATACAATAAAATGGCAATTTCTTCTACCTTTTTTTCCCAACCACCTAAGGCAGGGACGGGCAACATACGGCCCGCGGGCCGGATCCGGCCCGAAACGTGATTTTGACTGGCCCGCAGACGGTTTCCGTTTGTAAAAAATAATGTAGCTTAAGCACATTCTTCTAACCTCCCACTAATTACTTACAATGTTTTGAGCTTAATTTAACGTTTATTTAATTTAATTTAACGGCTTCTTCAATAAATTTCCATTCAAACTATAAACACTTCGAACATTAAAATCAATCCACTGCTGCAAAATTCTGTGTGCGGAGGCTATTATTAAAAAATACCTGACTGGAAAAGGTCTCCTATAGATTTCCTGAGAAATTTACTTAAATTTAAAGACGGATTTCTCCAGATTAAGATTTTTTTAAGCAAACAGGCAGGATCAAGGCTAGCAAAAATGGTTGCACAGATAAAAATAATCTCAAACTATGTTAAAAATATTCTTTTGCAATCAATTTGAGCAGATAATATCGTTCCACTACGATCGTTAAGGCAAAAAAAAGCGATGAACATGGTGTCTCGGCGAGTCCAGCGACAATATCGAATTACCTTAAAGAAATTAATTTTTAACCAAGTGGGTTTTATTAGTACCAGAGTCTCAAAATACTGACGAAACCGTTTACATAAGAGAAAGGTAGTCGTCCGATTATTTCTTCAAAATAAAGACAAATTAATAATTGTTGACGACTTTAGTGTGAGTTAAAATTCGAGCATTGGCTATGGATTTCCGCGATCGGGACAACTGCAAATACAAAACAAGATAGAAGTCAGGAGGCAAGAACAACTTACTTCTCAACACTTGAAACTTTGGCACCACAGATTGATGTCAACTGAGAAGCATACCAATATGATTTCTGCATAAAACAATGATTTTTTTCGTCGTTTTGTAAACTTAAAGAAGCTTGCTGCTGAATTTGATATCTTGAAATCATCGGTTACAACTAATTTTGAAAATTTGGCGGACGCTCTACAGTTGGAATTAATATATCTGCAGAGTGACTGTAATCTTACAGAGAAATTCCAATCTAAAAGAATTGAGAATTCTATGCGTCACGAATGAGTCAAAGTCTTTCCAACCTGAGAAAGATGACCATGAAAATTAGTTTTCTATTCGGGTTTACCTACATTTGTTACAAAAAATTTTCTGCCATGAACATACAAAGAAAAAATCTGCGTTTTAATCTAACTTATGTTCACATGCAGTCCTTACTAAGAATTTCTACTTCCAACATGCAGCCAGAGTTCTTACAACTTATTGAAAAATTTGATCGACAACAGATATCTCATTAAATTGCACTAAACATTAAATAGTGTTATTAGTATCTACGCTTTTTGCTTTAAATTTAAAGTATGCATTAAATATTATTTATTCTTAATATAGGTGGATAAATACTCAAGTAAAGGATCAATTGACTAATGTGGCCCGCCAACAACTTCATTCTTTTATATTTGGCCCGCCGACAAAAGAAGTTGCCCACCCCTGACCTAAGGGAATCTTTCATGGCACCTTAGGTCTCTCTGCTGAAGCCCAGATCACTGGCCTTCTTAGAGACTTTACCTTTGGGATTTTGGGTCCGGATCGTGGTGCTCGCTTATGCTCCCTTCCCCACTTAGACACCAGAGACGGCCAGCTCTGGTAATTTTTTGTACCTTGAAAGTACTTTACCTTATATAATTCTTATATATAGCGGTAAAAATTGTCTGAAACAAATAATGTCATATAGTTAATCCCATGTTATTACATGAAATCAAGTCCTTGCATAAAATCTCGATTTGCTCTCATATTTTTGTTTAAACACATGTAAATTGATCAAGCGAGGACACATTTACACTGATACCTCGCATAATGTACAAAATTCGTTGTTGGAGTGAGTTCTTTATGCGAAACGATCGTTATGCGAAGCATGCTTTGTACTTAAATAAAATATAAAAATTTAAAACTTCGGTTTGGAGCAATTTTGTATGTTGATATCGTTCAATCTAAAGAAAAATAATAATTCACGAAAACACGCCGCTTAAGTGAAATAGCGGAATCTGTTTTAGTTCATTGTGCGAAGCAAGGTTCGTTATGCGAGTTATCTATTAACAAAAAAAACGTAGGTTGTGCGCAGTTCACGTTATCCGAGGAGTACCTTATACGAGGTATAACTGTATTATAAATGAGTTAAGGGTCGTAAAAATGAATCCCAAAATATAAACAAAATATGTATAAGAATGATTCATTATTAGTAAATTACAAAATAAGATATTTGGTACTGATACCTAATTATGAGATTATAATGAACTGGCGAATAGCTATTGTTTAATTTCTTTCTCATCGAATCCTGTGACTCCTTTTTTTTAACATAAAAAAGTTATTGTAAAATACTTTTCAATAAAAATGAATAATTTATCCTCTTAAATAACGTTAAATGAAGAATATTTGCGAATTATAGTAAAGATATGTAGATGGATAATAAATATCATTCGATCAAATTTGTAAACATTTTGTACACCTAAGTGTCAATTATGATTATATTATAGTTTTGTAAGGATTAGACTCAAAAATGATCAAATGACATTATTGATGGTAAAAAACTAGATAAATCTTAGAATGAGCTCATTAGATCAATTCTCGCATAAACTCGTAATTTTTTATAATTATACAACTAATCATCCTCAGTTTTTAATTATTTAATTTTTACACAAACTGAAGCGTATTACGGATTATGTCGAATTAGCTATTCGTACTGGCAATTAAACATTAAATATGGTAATATGCTGATTAATCCTGTCTTCTTACCTTAATAATTTGCAACTTTTAAATCCATTAAGATGCTTTCACATTCTAAGAGTGTGTACAAAAGAGACAGCTCATATGGATCAGTAACGAAATTAATGTAAATTTAGAAAGATTTCAAGGTTAAAGACTATTCAATTTCGACATCAACACCATCAGTCATATGACTCCTGACGTTTGCCTTATTCTCATTATGAATAGAAACGAGAATATATCATAAGAGAGAAACAATTTTTACGAAATAAACTTAGAAATTGAAACACAAGATAAAATGAATTTAAATAGAAACAAGAATTTGGTTGGGTTTGAAACTTTTTTATCTCCACCGGATGTAGGATCAATTTTTAAAATGACCTCACTCAATCTAAAAAAAAACATAAATAATTTGTGAAATCTATTTTTATTCCACCTTTAATTGTGTTTTTCTTTAATTTCTTCTAAATCAGCTTTAACCTCAGAGTATAACTTACATAATAATTATTAAACTATAATTAACCCGTATTTAGTATAAAAGCGTGGTAATAAAGCTGAAATTAACTCCGAGGTTAATTTTGAGGCTACAATAAATTTTTTCTGCCTTTATCTTTTATTTTTATTCAAACTAAGGAACAAACATTAACACAAAGCATCACTCGTAATTTAGTTAAAAATATAATTTTTTTAACTAAAACGAATATTTTAATCTTATGAAAGGATTGCTTCACTAAATTACACAAGCAGTTTTTTATAAATGTAAAATCTTATATCACAGAAAAAGGCATAAAGTATTAATTCAGTTGTGCCAGCAAAATTCTTGTTTTTTTTCGATAATATACAAATCAGCCCACAATATATGGTATAGTACATATATAGCTTGATTGGAAATAGAATAATCTCTTTAAAAGTTGTTATTAATATTTTTATTGATCTCAGAATAAACATATCACCTAAATTTGAGGTTTATGGATAAATTCGTTTATTTTCAAACTCTCTCTTTATTTTAAGAACTAAATGAATCGTGTAATGACAGAAGTGATGAAATTTGAAAAAAATCGTAAATAATACTTATTACTCAATGACTTATTGCGCTTAATTTTCCGGGAGAGTCACCAATTTTCCACGCATGACCAAAATTGGACATTTTTTTCCGAAATTTTAAAATTTAGTGTTAATTTCCAGTTGTAAAAACCTGATCTTTAACTAAAACTTAACCTCAACTCCGTAAAAAAATATTTTTTGTGTATTTTCAGTAACATAACTTCATACATTTTTTGCTTAAAAATTGGATAAAACTAAAATAAGATATCATAGGTTTTTGATCATGCTTATTATTTAACCTTTTGAGTTTAGAAAGTTCCGATTTTATTTTTAAAAATTTAAGAAATTAGTAATTAATAATATCACCGAGGATGGAAAAACACGAAAAGCTTGAAAAAGAAGCTAAACTACACAATATAATTTGAATTGAAAAGAAACTGACTCTTTAGTGTTCAAATAATAAATTAACGCATTTTTTACTACAAAGAACAAATTAGATCATATAAACAGGCAAATACATCATGTTTATCAAAAATTTTTCGCAAAACTTTACATTTCAACCAAAGATAGTTTTATTGATAATTTTCGCTACTGCTAATCTGGTTTTCTTCGAGAAATTTTTGAAACGATAAGAGATTTAATAGTTTTCTGATCACCTTAATCTCTGCTACTTAATTCGATTGAACTTTTCATTCAACATGTAAATGGATCATCAAAATCAATATTAATGTTTTTAATAATACACGTCAAATTAAGTTATCACCACAGCATCTCGAAAAATAAATCTAACTGATTGCAGTGGCTTGGTTAGAAAATCGACAAGAAACACCTCAAGACTTGACAGCGAAAATTTTTTAAGTTTGTAAAAATTTATATTTTTTTCGGAACTTTTGAATGTTTTGTGCGGAACTGTTGAAAGTCAAAGGGTGTAATCTTTAGACTAGTCTACAAAAATTACACCTTCATAAATTCACTATAGGAGCACATTTTTTACACGAAATTGATTTATTTTATACCTCGTCCCATGAAAAAAGCGAAATTTGTTGATAAGAAATTTATAGTTTATGGTGATACTGTAGCGTAATGAACGATAGTCACAATAAAATTAATTGCTATAATTAAAAATGTTATCGGATCTCTTCGGAACGGCGTGCCATTAGGATCGCCTCAATATCCCCCTCAGAATGAGCCTCTGTTTCGGTATTGTGGGGCTTATTCGGTGGCTGACCTCTTTTCTTTACTTTGGTATCGAGTGGAATCGTGTTGTCGACGTGAGCTGGTTTGAGTCTATCGATACTAACTATTTCTTTTCTTCCTCCCATGTCAATTTCAAAAGTTTTAGGATATCTTTTTAATACTTTAAACGGACCGTCGTATGGTCGTTGTAGTGGTCCTTTGTGGGCATCATTTCGTAAGAAAATAAATGGACATGTTTTTAGGCTGCTTGGGATGTTAAATTTTAAATTTTTTGAATGATTGCTCGTTGGTATTGGTTTAAACTCATGTATTTTTTGACGAAGTTTGTTGAGAAAGGTTTTCGGCTCTTCTTCGCAGTTTCTGCATTGGATGAAATCTCCAGGGACTGACAAAGGGTACCCATATACTAATTCTGCTGAAGATGACGCTAAGTCCTCTTTTACGGCCGTTCTCAATCCTAGAAGAACCCAAGGAAGTTCCTCAGTCCAAGATTTATTCTTTAGCCTGGCTTTAAGGGCTGTTTTAAGGTGTCTTTGGAATCTTTCTACGATTCCATTCGCTTGTGGGTGGTACGAAGTAGTATGATTTAACTTCGAGCCGAAAATTTGTGATAGGGAGGTCCAAAGCTCTGACGTGAATTGGGGTCCTCTATCTGATGTAATATTAATAGGCACTCCAAATCTGGCAATCCAATTATTTAAAAAGGCTCTTGCGATCGTTACTGTTGCTATGTCTTTTATCGGTATCGCTTCTGGCCATCGTGTTGATCGATCGATGATTGTTAGCAAGTATGTATAGCCTTGTGAGAATGGTAACGGACCTACGAGATCTATGTTTATATGAGAAAAACGCCGATCGGGAACGTCAAAAATTTCAAATGGGGCCTTGGTGTGTGTTTGAACTTTTGAACTCTGGCATGGGATACATGTTCTTGTCCAATTTGCTACATCTTTATGCATATTTGGCGATACAAATTTATCAGCTATTAATTTTTGTGTTGTTCGTATAGAAGGGTGTGACAGTCCGTGTATTATGTCAAAGATACTTCTTCGCCAAACAGATGGAACTATCGGGCGAAGTCTGCCTGACGAAGCATCGCATGTCAAAAACGTTCCGTCATTCTTGATTTCGACTTTTTTTAGAACTAATCCTGAATTCTTAGCGTCATAGTTTGCAATTTCATCTTCAGTGCTTTGGTTTCGAGCCATTTCCACGTAGTCTATTCCACTAATTTCTTGAATCGTAGTGTTAATTGAGCTTCTAGAAAGTAGGTCCGCGACATGATTTTCTTTTCCCTTTATATGTCTAATATCGGTTGTAAACTCTGAGATAAAGGAAAGCTGTCTTTGTTGTCTCGAAGAGATTGGATCACGAGTTTTGGAAAAAGCGTATATAAGAGGCTTATGATCGGTGAAAATTGTGAATTTGTGTCCCTCTAAAAGATGTCTGAAATGGCGAACTGAGAGGTACAAGGCAAGAAGTTCTCGATCATAAGTACTGTAGTTACGTTCTGGTCGACGCAACTGCCTGCTGAAAAATGAGAGTGGTTGGTATATACCGTCGTTAAACTGTTCCAGTACACCGCCTATCGCTACTCCTGAGGCGTCTGTTGTCAAAAATAAGGGGGCCTGGGTGTCTTGGTAACACAACAATGAAGCATTCGCAAGTGCCTCTTTAGTTTTATTGAAGGCGTTAGTCATTTCTTGGGTGAGTTGGAATTTCTTGTACTTGTTTTTTAATGCATTATAAAGTGGATACATGTGAGCGGCAGCGTGTGGGATGAATCGATGATAAAAGTTCACCATTCCTAAGAACTTTTGTAGTTCTTGAATTGAAGAAGGCGGTGGCATGTTTATTACAGCATCAATTTTTTCTGGTACAGGGTGATACCTTCTTGAGATATTTTGTATCCTAAAAACTGGATAGTACTTTGTCCAAATTCACACTTTTCAACATTTATAACCAAACCGTACTTTTTCAGGAGTGAAAACAGTTCGTGTAAGTGCTCCATATGTTCTTTGCGCGTCTGACTAAAAACCAGTATATCATCCAGATATACAAATAAAAAATTAATGTTTTGAAAGATCGAGTCCATAAGACGTTGAAAAGTTTGAGCGGAATTTTTTAGCCCGAATGGCATTCTCACATATTCATATAGGCCGAATGGGGTTATTATAGCGGTTTTCTGTATATCGCTACTTTCTATTGGAATTTGATGATATCCCTTAACAAGATCAATCTTTGAAAAAAAATGTGAGTTTGTCAGTCGCGATGAGAAATCCTGAATGTGTGGCAATGGGTATTTGTCCGGGATAGTTGCGTTGTTCAGCCTCCTATAGTCTCCACATGGTCTCCATTTTCCATCTTTCTTAGCCACGAGGTGAAGCGGAGAAGCCCATGGGCTGTTTGACCGCCTGATTATACCAAGATCTTCCAGTTTTTTGAACTCTTCCTGTGCTGTTTTCAGTTTTAAGTTTGATAATCTTCTCGCTCGTGCAAAAACAGGTGGGCCGGTAGTAGTTATATTATGGTAAATTCCGTGTTTGGTTGTATTTTCGGTAAATTTTGGGGTTGTTATATCTGAATATTCAGCCAATATCTTATGGAAATCGCTTTTTTGCTCCGACAAGGATTTTAATTGAGGTGGCGTACAGAGTGAGAATCCACAGTTGATCAAATCGTATGATTTTGCGTCTATAAGCCTGCCATTTTTGAGGTCGACTAATAGGTTATGAGCTCTTAAAAAATCTGCGCCTAAGAGCGGTTGTGACACATCAGCAATTATGAAAGGCCACTTGTAATGTTTGCTTCCTATATCCAGGTTTATTTCTCGCTGACCGTAAGTCTGAATTGTCGTTTGGTTTGCGGCCGATAAAGTAGGACCATTTGTGTTACGGAGTTTGTCCTTTATGGATGCAGGTAGAACACTGACCTCTGCTCCGGTGTCTATCAGAAATCTGCGACCGGAGACACTATCTCTCGTGTATAGAAGAGGAGTTCCCGAAATAAAGATTGTAGAGTTGATATTTGTGCTCTTTTTTGATGTAATATTTAAAAATGAGCATGGTTGTTTGCACTTTTGTGCATCTTTTCCGTATTTGGAGTGATAAAAACACCATTCAGTGGGATGTGCTTGTGGGTATCTGTTACGATTGTATGTTGGCTTGCTAAATGATTGTGTTGTTGATGCTTTATTTATTACTTCTATGTCGAAGTTTTTATGGATCGAGTGCCAAATAGCGTCAGCCCGCTGTCCAAGTAAGTCGAGGTCCTTGAAACTTTCTTCGGCGAGTTGCATCCTTAGGTCTTTCGGTAATTGTCTAAGAAAAATTTCTTCAAACAATGGACATGACGTATGCCCACTAGCTAACGCTCGCATCTCTGCAAGTAATGTAGAGGGTTTACGGTCCCCTAAACCGTTGAAATCTAAAAGTTTTGATGCTTTTTCTCGTTTAGACAAAGCAAATGTCCTTATGAGGTTGTTCTTGAGATGATCATATTTGTTTTCTGTCGGAGGGTTTGAAATGATGTCGAGTAAGCGAGAAGCTGTATCTTGATCCAGGGCAGCCACAACGTAGTGGTATTTTGTTTCGTCGCTCAAGATTCCACGTGTGTGAAACTGAGCTTCCACTTGGATGAACCAAACTTCTGGTTGCGTTGTCCAGAAAGTCGGCAGTTTAAGTGAAACGGCATTCGTTTCATTTTGCGAAGTTTGAAGGGTCACCATTATGTAGCGTAATGAACGATAGTCACAATAAAATTAATTGCTATAATTAAAAATGTTATCGGATCTCTTCGGAACGGCGTGCCATTAGGATCGCCTCAATACTATGTTTAGAATAAAAAATAATTGGTGATTAGTGATAAAATCGACCAGAGTTTATTAATGTACGAGACCGACAGAATACCGAATGTAAAATTCTAGTCGAGAATTTTTTATCTACATTATCTCTGCTACCATCAGCGGTAAAATTTAAGTGAAAATGAGAAATGCTAGGGAATAATGCCCCCATATCATAGGAAAACTTAAATATTTACAGGTATTAACGAATAGTCTAATTGTACGATTCTCTTCTATATTTTTAAATTTTCTGTCGTGGCTGTCAGATGAACTCTATAGTGAATTTCTTCAGTAACTTAGTTATAAAACTTCTTTGACAGGAGTGATCAGCGATATCTATGATTTGAGTGTGTCAAACAAAATTTTTATTTTTTTCTAGTATTTATCGGTGAAGCCGATTGACTATGGTGTATAAAAATGACTAATGATTTTCCGAAAGCAATAAAAGCCTTATATAATGCTTGTTGTTTAAAAAAATTTTTTGAAATTTTCTGTCGGAAAAAGCTTATACATTTTTTTTGCTCGTGTTGACATTTGATAATTAAGTTCTTGTTCACAGGTCCATTAAGATGATTCAAAAAGTAGATGTATAGAATTTTAGGTTAATTCTAATATTCAATAAATTACAACATATAAGTTTTTTATATTCTTATAAGAATCATTTGGTAATAATTTATCTTTTCTGTTGAAAACTATCAAGAAATTTGTTTAATGTACAATCTTGTTTCCAAAGAAACTCAAGTCTAAAATTTTTTTTGCACAATTATAAATTATTTAGAAAAATATGCTTAGTTCTATTATAATACAGTGATACCTCGCATAAAATACTCCTCGGATAACTTGAGCTGCGCAAAACTTACTTTTTTTTACTAACAGATAACTCGCATAATGAACCTTGCTTCGCACGATGAACCAAGTAAGATTCCAGTATTTCACTTAAGCGCGCATGTTTGTCATGAATTAGCATTTTTTTGAGATCTAACGATATAAACACACAAAATTGATCCAAACCGAGGTTTTAATTTTTTTAGTCGACATAAAAATTAATTTTTTTGTTATTGTATTTTAGTACAAAGCCAGCTTCGCATAACAATTGTTTCGCATAAATTACTAACTCATAGAACGAATTAAGTACGTTATGCGAGGTATCACTGTAATTAAATTACACGTTCAGGGCCTTTAATGATATCGCTTGCAATTTACAATTAAAATGAGTGAAGATTTTTTTGAGCCATGTTACATCTTATAAAGTGTGTGATGACTGGTAACAAAATGTTCTTTTTTAGAAAATTACGTCTCATTCATGATATTAAAGAATTAATAATAAATCTACACATTACACCCTATTGATTTTCATAAGCAAGGAAAAGATCATCCAACGAGGCCAAAGCAAAAACAAAAGGCCAAAATCTGAAACTTAAAATAACTAGACGGAATATGTACTTATAGCGATTAGAATTTCTCTTTTTTTGTTATCATTTGCTTTTTAGATTTCTGTTGTCATCGAAGCATGTTTCGGGGATAAAAAAATTCCCAAAAGTAAATGAACTTTTATCACATGTCTTTTTTGCTTAATTCTCATAGAATTTTAAAATTCGATTGGAATGTATTAAAATAATTTCAAATATCCATGACCCCACCTAATTTTATTAATCCTTCTGAGTATTTTCGATTTAATTTAATCATTCATCATACTTATGACGTGCCAGCATTAATTAATGATAAGATTGCATTATTGAAAAAAAGATATATTTTTGGTCTATTTTAATTTAATAAAAACAGATCAAAACAGATTGATTAAGGTGATACCTATGCTAAATTAGTATCATGATTTTTCGGATAAAAATTTAAATCCTACGATTTGATTTCGTTGATCTTCGATTACTACTTACAATTTTTTCTTAAAATTAATAATTATTTACACTAGATATATGACCGAGCGTAATCGACACCATAAAGATAAGGTTAGTTTATTATTAAAATATCAATATACATAAATTCATAACCATTTTGACATAAATGATTATTCTTTTATTATCTTTGAATAACATTAGATGGCAACTCTAAGTGTTACTAAAAGTGATAGAACTCCAAGAAGAAAATCTACAACTAATATTTTCAATACGTTAACAAATCGAAAGGTAAACATTAAATTTATTAAATTAGTCAAAAGCAACAGGATTAACCTTGAAACGATTTGACAAAGTTGAAAAAAATCCCTTTAATTATTCTTATGTTTGTTGAAATTTTGATCAATAGCCTCTTCCATACAAAAAAATGGACGGTTTTTATACTGTCGAATTTATTATTGAACCGTCAATTACTACATATGATCTTGATATACCTGATTCTTCTCGATATGATACCTTTTTGATCAAGGAATGGACCTGAATTTTTATTATAAAAGTTATTTTAGACCCCAAAAAAGTTACTTTTACTATTTTAATGATAGTAATTATAATAATCTTAATTACAATTAATTAGTCATTAAGGCATGTCACATTTCTCCCCTCTCCGAAAGTCGGGAGATGTTTTCTTACATATTCCTGATTTTCGACGGGTACCTTAATTTCTCGCTTTTCTTCTCTTTTCTTCTGAAATTTTTCAATTACTCGGTGTTCCTTGAGCCGATCATGATGCACAACCGCCCGTTTGCCGTCGTGATGCTCAAGAAGGTAGGTCCCTGGAACTTGTTCGCAGATGACTTTAACTGGGGACCATATCTAGGAGACAATGAAGGTTGATTGTCCTTCCGAATTCGAACCCAGGATCCAGGCTGATAATTTTTCTGAAATTTGTCGAGATCGGCGTAATACTTAAACCTCTTTTGGGCAGCTTCAATGTTAATTTTTGCATTCTTTTCGCATTCCTTGATTGTATCAGTTAACTTTTCAACTGATATGTGAAGATTTATATCCTTTGCCCTGTCATAGATATCTGCGGAGTTTAAGGTCTTTGGTATCCTTCCATGAACCAATTGAAATGGGCATGTTTTAGTCGCCTCGTTTATGGTCATGCGAATTGTCATAAGGGCCATATCAATCAGATCGTCCCACTCACTTTTATGGTCCTGGATCAGGTTCCGTATTCTTTCTTTCAATGTCCTGACATAGCGCTCAGCCATACCATTCCCTTGAGGATGGTATGGTGTATTACGAGTTTTTTTAATGCCAAGGATTTCACATAGATGTTGGAACATAATCGATTCGAATTGCCGTCCCTGATCCGAATGAATTGATTTAGGGATTCCAAATCGACAAATGATTTTATCGAAGAAAATTTTTGCGGTTGTCTCTGCCGTCTGTTCGGCTAACGGAAATGCCTCGACCCATTTCGACAATCGGTCGACAAATATTAATATATATCTGTGGCCTTTCCGCGTTTCTGGTAGAGGGCCAATAAAATCGACGTGCCAATCAGTTAAGCCAGCTTCAGCAGGTATGGGCTGAATTTCGTGCTTCAAGGCGGGGTTTTTCAATTTATTAATACCGCATATTTCACATGAAGATATAATATCTTCGAAGGTCTCTCTCATATTTGGCCAAAAGAAACTACGCTGCGCAATTTCCAACGATTTAGCTACTCCGGCATGTCCACCGTCCATTTCGTGAATTTTCTTAGAGATTTTTAGAATCATCGTTTCAGGTATCACCATTCTTAATTTTCCTTTATTCTTGAAATAAATTATTGAGTCGTCATGGGGAATAAGTTTCGAGCTGCCTTTCCATAATTTGTTGTAGAACGAGTTATCCATCAGAATCGGAGTAAGGTTACCATCATGAAGGGATGTTATGAAAGATGCATAATGGTCGTCACCACGCATTTCATCAAGGAGATTCATTTCTTGATCAATTAGTATTGTGTTGCATGTTCTTGACAAAACATCGGCAACCTTGTTGAGGTAGCCGGGAACGTGATGAATTTCGAACTTGTATTCCAGTAGGGTTGATAGCCATCGGGCCCGACGTCCATGGCTATCACGGAAATTTGACAAATACGTCAATGGATTATGATCTGTTCTTATTATAAATTCGCGGCCCAATAGATAATAACTGTATTTCTTCACGGCCCACACAATAGCTAACATTTCTCTATCTAAAGTGGAATAATTTCTTTCTGCAGTATTCAGAGTACGGCTGGCAAAGCTGATCGGTAGTATTTCTTCATCCACTACTTGAAATAGACAAGAACCTATTGCTCGGTCCGAAGCATCAGTGAAAAGGTGAATAGAATGATTCGATGACGGAAATCTAAGAAGTGGTAATTCCTTGAGGCGTTCCTTTAATGCTAAAAATGATTCCTCGCACTCTTTATTCCATTTAAATCTTTTGTTTTTTTGAATTAACATGTAAAGAGGTTTAGCCATATCTGCAAAGTTAGGAATAAATCGCTGAAAATACCCAGCGAATCCCAAAAATTTTTGCATTTCTTTGACGTTCTTGGGTTTTTCGATACTATTGACACATTTCCTACTGTTAGCATCCATTCGCAATCCTTTATCAGATATAATATGGCCAAGGAATTCTATTTCGCTTCTGACAAACTGACATTTTTTGTAATTGACTTTTAGTCCAGCCTCTCTTAATCGAGATAGGACTTGACGGATATGAGATTGATGATCATCAACTGATTTAGAAAAAATAACTACATCATCCAAATAAGAAAGAGCAAATTTACAATCTTTGAGCACACAATCCATCAACCTCTGGCACGTTGAAGGTGCGCCACATAAACCAAAAGGCATTGTGACAAACTCGTAAATTCCGTATCCAGGGCCCAAGCTAAAGGCTGTTTTACAAATATCGTCTTCATTTAATGGTATCTGCCAATATGCATTCCGCAAGTCGATGGTAGAAAATATTTTCGAGCCTTCAAGCCTCTCTAATATATCTTCAGGGTCAGGTAGAGGGTACTTTGGCATGTTGGTCACTCGGTTTAATCCACGATAATCGATCGCGAACCGACGTTCTCCATTCTTCTTTAACGGCATTGTCACGGGGGATCTCCAAGCACTATTACTAGGCCTGATAATCCCCATTTCAAGCAATTTTTTCACTTTCTTTTCTCCTTCATTACGAAGACATTGTGGAAGACGCCAGCATTTACTTGCAATCGGGTTTGATTCGCCGGTGTCAATCGAATGCTTCACTATATCTGTACGTCCCATATCATATTCGTCTTTTGAGAAGATATCTTGAAATTCAGATTGGAGTAAATCGATTCCGATAGAGTTTACAACATCAGCTTTCCGATCAGTTTTCATTAGAACTTTACTTCCACAATCGATGATAATCTTATTAACAGATAGAAAGTCTCTCCCAACGATGGCATCCACATTAAGATCCTTGATAATCGTAAATTTCCACAATATTTTTTGATCTTCGATAATTACAAATAAATCAATATCGCCACAAGATTGAAGTTCCTTGCCGCATACTGAAAAGAGACCCGAACGATAAAAATCAATATAACTAGAATTTAAATTAGAATGTTTTATCAGTGACCGGGGTGACCCAGAATCGATTAGAGCTTCAAATCGTCTTCCGTCACCTGTTTGAACTAACGTTTTTACCGGTTCAAAGGCGAAATTATCGACTGCTCCGATGCTTTTTTCCATCCGGTTAGGAATTTTACGGGAAGGGCAGATCCGAGCTATGTGACCTAACCCATTGCACTTCCTGCATTGAACCCTTCCGTCACAGTCCTTCTCAGAGTGCGAAAAGCAACCACATTTCTTGCACTCAAACCGCTGCGCCGGTTTTTTAGCTCTTGAATTCATTCGGCGATGCTTTAATTCTTCAGTTAATTCTGATAGTTGTTTTTTTATCGAGTTTAAATCCTCGACTGCTCCAACCGCAGTGCTCGGCGATAACCCATCGAGCAAATATTGGGCCCTTCGAATAACAATTTCCTTGGGGGAATCACCGAACGATCTAAGAACGGAGGATAAACTCACCGGTAAACTGTCAATTATCTTGGCAGTAACCATCCGATCGATAGAATCGCTTGGAATATCGAGTGAGATCCTTCTTGCAGCTTTCTCGACGCGTAAAGCAAAATCTACGACCGACTCGCCAGGTTTTATGGTCGCTCTTGAAAAGCTCAAAGCCTCGTCTTCAGGTGGTTTCACTAACCTGATTCTTCTCATAAGCGCTCCGCTAACAATCGCTAACCGTTCCGTAGCAGTATTCTTCTCAGATTCTAATCCCGTAAAGGCCTGTCTTCTCAAATCTTCTCTCAGATCATAGGGGAGGTTCAGCATCACCACAGAGAATTTTTGGTCCTCGCTCCAGCCCTTGATCGCTCCGATCAACTCTAGATTTTCAAATTCTTCTTCTGGGTTGTCCACGAAATAAATCTAAGGTTTTCCATTTTGCACGCTGGCACCAATTTAATGATAGTAATTATAATAATCTTAATTACAATTAATTAGTCATTAAGGCATGTCACACTATCTTGTAGTTATTATTCGTATAGTCTTAATTTATTTCGTGTTTTTCTAAAGTAAAATTGCATACCACTAAACAATCAACTGGTCTCTAAGTTTTTCTATTAACAAGGTCGTGAGAACCACGAGCATAAACAATAATTCAAAAATCTATTCCAATCTTAAGATATAAAAAGTTGAACTTTATATCACGCAAAAAAGTCTATTCTCATTTACACATTAAGATTTTGCATATGCTTTAACGATTAAGACTTTAATGGAGGGGAAAAAAGGTAACAACAAGTCGAATGTTGGTTATATTTTGCATGGCCGTAATATGTGACTGTCTCATGTGCCATTTATGGTTTATCTTAAAATTAATAATTTCAGATTAGATGGCACAGATAATAATTATTTTTCATTATAATTAACTTGTTGTCTTTATATCCTGTCCTAACAAAAAACCGTTCTTATATTAAGAAGAATAATCTGGTTCGACAATCCCAAATCAGATTTATAATTTAAAATTGAGACTTTCGATTAAGATCGATTTAATGATTGTATTCATCTGCCATATTGAATATAAACCGGGTTTCAAAACTATATTTCTAGTGTGTAATTTCAGGTTCATTTATATTTTCTGGCACATTAGCCAGTCTGATATATTTTTACCGTGAATTTGAATAAAAAAGGGTTGATTTTTTGGTCAATCTTGATAAGATAAGGCTGCATTAAAGAATTCTGATTTTTTTATGATTTGTGTGCTCTGATCTAGCTCAAAGATATAAATGTATGTATATTTCGAGTCTTCTTGCTAAATATTATGTTTTAGTATAATTTCATCACCTTCGGTAAGATATTTTATAAAATTTTAGGAATATTGTTTTCTAAATGAATTAGGCTCTTTTTATATGGCATTTCAAGACGAGGTCATAAAATTATTTTTTATTATAACATTATAATCTATCCCGAGGTAAGTGATTGTGCAGAAGTGTCGGTATATTTTATTTAGCATGCGTGGAAATTTTTTAGATTCTGGGTTTATTTGGTAATAGAAATTGGGTATTAAGATTAACTTCTGAAGTGAAATTACACCAAATAAATAAATTAAAGGCATATTGATGCCTCAAGTGTGTAAACCTGGAAAAAAGTAAGGAATAGAAAGATTATTATTATAATAAAAACATTCGAATTTCTATTTATAGCAAATATGCGGCAACATCATTGTCGTTGCCCGCTCTCCATATGTAGGGATATTATCATTGTGCAGACTTGTTCTTAGCTTTGCAAAATGCATCCATTTATGACATTTAAGGATAATTTTGCATTAAATAATTATTTAACGAGGTATTTATTATATTCAAGAATAAATATATATAATGATATACGATGATTTATGCAAAATACATGATTAATTTTTCTTCTAATTAGTCGATTTTTGATTCACAAATAGATTTTGCCCAATTGGATGTCATCAGCAGTGAAATCCATCCTATTTCGTTATTGAATGAAATTATTAGCACATAAATCATCATAAAGTTCATAAATGTGAAAAATAAAAGTAAATTTAACCTTGCATTCTCTTAAAATATCACTGTAATATCCGAAAAATTTAAATTGCAAGCAGCAATAACTTTACTATTTTTTTCTTGAAAAACATAAAATAATGAAAATACTAGAAGCGTTACTGTCGGAGGCTACCAATTGCGCATGCATAAGAAATTCGATAAAGAACGAAGATATCAATTTCTACCCGAGTACGCGCAAGAGATGAAAGATCTTATCGCACTCATTCCGAAAAAATAGAATAACAGTATGTAATAAATCTTAAAATAGATTAAATCATCTATTTTCCTCTCAGTTATTATCACAAAATTGGATTTTAAAATCGAAATTTTTTAAATCTTCATATTATTCAACTTACCAGGAATTGTGGTATATAAAACGTCACGTGATTTTTTGTTGGTGATAAAAACTCTTGATCTTATTTAAGATCTTTCAAACCAATCTCGACTGACCTTTCTTATGATAAAAGTAGTGCTGTCCTTTAATCGCGATTAACGCGAGATTAACGCGTTATAAATTTAATCGCGACTAATTTTATTAATCGCGATTAAAAATTTACAATTTATAGATTCTTTCAGGGTTTTTTATTTTAATCATAATAATTAATTTTTATGTTTAGATTATTTTAAGGCTGAATTAGTCGCATTGATCTTTAGATATTTTCCCAAATGATGAATGTTGTCAGGACTATTTAGTTTTTACAAAATTTACAAATGCAATTAGATGATCTAGATAAATATAATCTTGAAAATTGAAACAATCATTTGATTATACAGTGATACCTCACATAGCGTACTTAATTCGTTCTAGGAGTATGTTCTTTATGCAATACGATCATTATGCGAAGCATGCTTTGTACATTCATAAAATGACAAAAAAATAATTCTGAATGTCGACAAAAAATCAGCGTCTATATGAAATACCAGAATCAGATGATGATTCTGGAGATCATTAATCTGACGCAGCTATTTCTGTCTGTCGTTATAGATCAGAATCTAAGATCGATGACTTCAAATGTCCTCTTAAGTGGTTAAAGACTCGTGATCGTTCTCATCAAAAAATTGTTAAAATCCCTCGCAAATATCTTTCTACTCCAGCTAGCACGGTTCCATGCGAAAGGTTGTTTTCAGCGTCCGGAAGAATCATCTCAAAGAGAAGAGCCACACTTAGAGGAGATAATTTTAACAAGCTGGTGTGCCTTAATAACTGGCTCAGCAAGAAAACTCAAAAGTGAAGAATAGAGGGATGACAAGATATAAATTCCCATATTTATTAAATAAATGATATAAATAAGTTTCAATTTTTGTCAGCCTTGTACTATCATTACATTATATTAATATTTTGCTCACAAGAAAATCATTTTGATTTTTAATTGACCGGATTTTGCGCCCTAATTTGAACATTCAGCATTTAATATCATTCATGATTGCAATTTTATCAAATTTATTTATCATTTAATTTTACTTAAATTTTATAAAATTTTTAAAATATTAAAATTACTTAAAATTATCATTAAGTGCACGATATAAAATACTTAGAGGTTAAATAACGTAAAAAAATCAAGAGAATATATTACAAGGTAAATTAATCGCGATTAATCGCGATTAATTTTTTTGATCGCGTTAAAAATCGCGATTAAAAATTTTAATCGTTGGACAGCACTAGATAAAAGAAATTTTTACAACGACTAAAAAGTTATAACACGAAATATTTTTTAAAGGTGAGATTAAGAGTATCAATATCTTAAAAAAACGCTCTCAATAGATCGATAACTATGAAAAGGTATTATGCTAGATATTGAATATCAAATTAATTGCGATAAAAGCTGTTTCAATTTGTAAGTTAGTGTTATAGCACATATTAGTAAGCGGGACACAAATGCTTACATAAATATTAGGGTTAATCACAAAGTTAATGAAATCATATCATAAAGCTATTTTAGATAACAAAGTTATTGTTCCAATCTTTTCTTAGATTTTTCTGGAATAAAAACAGTTGTAGAATTGCATTAGGCAATGTGCGTTAGATATTCTTTTAGGTTTATAATTATAACTACTCCTCGCTGTGAGATTATTGCGTCAACGCTAACACAATATAATAGGGCCTTGCTAATATTTTATTTGAAAAGTTCGAATTTTTATATGGTTGACTGGCAATATTTTAAATTTAATAGAAATGCCTGTTGCCTTTATTGAGTCAATAAGCATTATTTTAAAAAGTATATAATTTGCAGAAATAAGGATAAGCGCTTAATATGAGTAATTTTATGAATCAAATATCTCAATGTAGGATAATTCTATTTCTTAAATACTTAAGCCGAATTTTTATCAAAGTGTAATGAGTCAAGAATACTAGCTAACTGATCTAATTTACGCGTGTCTTTGATAGTCTTTCAGTAGCAGGGATACTATCTAGATAATGCTGTTATCTATATACTATCCTTGATGTCAACTGACCTCAACCGTTATACATGGTTTATCCATAAATGGCTGATTTAAAAAATAATGTATACGTTCAAAAGTATAGCCAATATTTTATATAGGATATTTGTTGCATATTTGGTGACTTTACCTGATTAAATCTATTCTCCCCTTAAACTATCAAAATAAAGTTTCCTTGCAGTATCAAGTTTGTAAAAGTGGTAGAAGAAAAAATTATTAGCACGCGTAATGGTAGTGGAAAAGTTGTTTAGAAAATTATGAGATAATCAAAAATTAAATCCATTAAGATATAATATGACTTGAGCTCAAGAAATTCTTATAATAGCGCTTCTCATGTTATTGCAAATCACTGAAAACAATAAAAATAATTTTCTGTAGAAATCCCTCAAAGAATTGTAACATATTAAGAAGAGACTATTTATTTGCGATCTTCGACATTTTTAAAGTCTTTTTCAATTTATTATTGTTCTGTTTTACTTTATTAACCTACTTATTTAAATATCATTGATTTGTTTATTTTCTATAGCGATGGCCTAGATATCAAAGCAGCTCTATTTATGCCTCCTTAGAATAAAATACCCAACCTTTTATGATATTTTACCGCTCCTAAACACGTTAGGTCTTGTTAAAATCAAATGAAAAAAATTAATTAAAAAAAACATGTTTTTTCTGCTAAACTTGATCTTTTTGTCGATGATAACCCTGTTAAAAGCTAAATCTAGTATCATTTTCCTCTAATTTAGATGATCAACAGGTAAGCTAAAGATTTCTTTGATCATTTTTTCATCAAATATAAAGCTTTAGATAACGAATCGAAAAACTAAACTATTTATTGATGAGAATATTTAAAAATCTCTTAAATGAATGTTTGAGTTATGGATTAGTATTATCTCATCGTCTCAGTTTGGAGTATTAGGATTAATAACAAAATATTTAACTGAGTATTGTTACACTTAACACTAAATCCTAATCAACAGATTGATCGTTAGAATAATAAGTTAGAATTTTGAATTCCAAACAAGTTGAGTTTTTTTACAATATTTATACTATGACCGGTACATTAAAAACTCGTAATACAATAATTACTAACACACTACGTGGAACTGCAAAAGGAACTGTACTATTAACTAAATAATTTAGGAATCTATGAAAGCAATTGCTAATTTTCAAGGAATGGCTACTTCTAATCAGTACGTCTTGCCAAAAGTACTTTAATCTCTAATTTAAAGTACGAGCCCTACAAAACACACAATGATTCGTACCTGTTTACCCTAGAAACGATGAAGGATGAAAGCTCTTGTGGTATTAATTCCAAAATACCGATCGAATATTTTTCTTTTAGAAGTTTTTTACATTTAACAGAATGAATTGATTGAATTTATTATTTTCTAGTGACTAGATATTTTTTTTTATTCACAATTAAATTATTTTAGCTTGTGATAATTTTAGATCACCTCGCAAAATCAGTTGATCACTAATTTCCATAAACTTTGATATCTTATGTAATTTACAAAAAAACAATTTGATACAATAAAAATAATATCGTATGCTAATTTAGCTTCTATCATAAATAATCATTAGAATACAGAAAATGGCAGCAAATTTTGAATCTTTACATTGCTTATGCATTTTTTAGGTTTACGAAAGGTGGTAGTATGTAAAGTTAAATTTATAAGGATTGATCTAAAAGACCTCGTGGAAGTTTTGATTATAGGTAGAATTAATTTATGAAAAAAATCTTAAAATGCATATCGAAATATAGTAATTCCTCGCTTGCGCGCTTTGAGATGTTTATTCGACATCGTAAAAAAAACTTATAACTACAAAAATTACTTTTTTAAGACAAACAAATTTTATCTAGTTATTTTAACATAATTTAAGTAGAGAACTTTAAGCATTATGAAAAAATACGATACAATGAGTTTGATTAAAGATCTTTCTTGGAAAAAAACGTTTTTAACTGGGTTTCTGGCTCTGATTGTAATAATATTGATTTATAGTCAACTCTCTAATATATCATTTTACAGTTTAAGTATTGAGCCAACTAGATCAGGCGAGATTAATCCGATCCTTAAATCCAAAATTAATTATTTACCCTTAATACCAATAATCCAACGTAAAATATAGTAAAAAGCTTACCTTACCGAGCAAATCTTTATTTATAAAATAATTTTATAAATTAACACTAATTTCTGTATCTTGATAAATAGTTCATGCGAGAAAATAATTTAATAGTATTATCAACTCAAAATTCTACAAAAGATTTTTTAAATTGAGACACAGAATGATATATTGTGGTACAAGCGCTATTAACCAAAGACTCATACAATTATCTTCAAAAAAATTAACATTAAAAATTTAAATATAACCACTAATGCCTTTGAAGTGTTTACTTTATCTATCTTAATTATCATCCGTACTCAGATTAATTAATTAACTCTATATGCTTATAAATTTTTATTTATTTCCCGTTTTCATAATGAAAAATTAAATTTGGCCACAATATGTGGCTATGCGGTCTGATCTTCTTGAATGTCCTCACTCTCTTTATTGACTTACAACATTTGTGAAGATTGTGATATTAAATCAATATAAAATCCATTAAGCGATTCAAAATAATTAAAATTATCTATTTAATTAAACACGGAATCTAAACTTTGATAATTAAGGATTATTTAACTATTGGTTCAAAAAACTGATCAAGCATTTCGTCAGAAATGTCATCAACATACTTGTATTTCCACACTCTATTTTTGTTTTGATCAATTTTAAAATTTCTGTTAATTCCAATATGAAAGTCTGGAGATTGCATGAACTTTAAAGATAAAGAATAATCCATTTTTAGGACATCATCGAAGGACATGGTTTTAGCCATATTAATGTATCTATGTATAACCTTTTTTTTAAAATATGATTTTACTTTAAGAGAAAGTGGAGAAGCCTTTACAAGCTTTTGGTAAGCATCGATCCAAAACAATGAATTTAATTTTGAGTTTTTTGCTAATTTTCGAGCTAGAAATAAGATAGTTTCCAAATTGTCATGAGCAAAGACTTCATTTATCTGTTCAGATAAGTACTTAGTCAAATGTAATTCGTGAGTTCTATCATGAGAGATTTTATCACTAAACTCCAAACAGTATGATATCTCTTTTGCTTCCATTCTAGGATCTTCAGCCCGATCCTATATGTCAATAATAAAAATGAAATAAAAAATAGTTTTAAAAACTATATTTATGAGCAAATTTGATCAAAAAAGTAAAAACAACAAGGAAAACAAAGACGGGCCAAAAATAGATTTAAATATCTGATGGGACAAAAATATAAATTTATAAGGAAATGTCGTTAAAATCCTACCAGTAAGATCAAGCTACATATTTTTATTA
>JBBNEX010000392.1:0-31643 GCA_038021265.1 Cyprinella venusta | reverse complement strand
TTGATAGATAAAAAATGTTTAAAATCAAAGAACTTGGTTTATATTAATAAATTGAAGTGGCGGGTTTAAAAATAACGGCCGTAAGAGTTTTTTGCGTAGACAATTCTAGTAATTGTGTAAAAGATCCAGCCTCTGCAGCTTCGAAATAAAATCTCATTGAAATTTAGCTCAACAGAAAAATATGGCTGATCATAAAATGCGTGTCAAATGCAATAAATCATGGATTATATTAATATGAGAAAATAGCCAGCATTTTTATTCTTTAAACTTGTTCGTTCGCGAAAGCCAAGTTAATTTACTGCACGAATCAAACATTATTTGTATGTGAATCGGAAGTTATAATATTATTTCTGATCGACACAATATAAAAAATATCTGTAAGAAGGCTGTATGCTGCCTAATAACATTTTTTTAACCTCTGAGGTTTATAGGTACGAGTTTAAACTATCACTAATCTTTATGTCAAACTAAGATTTTTTTTATAAAATTTATGCACAAAGCGAAGGTTTCTCGCGGCATCGCAGACCTAGAGACTGTCAGTATTATGAGGATCTAGTGAGACGAAAGCTAACTACTTCGCTGAAAGGGCATGATCATCTTTAGTGTCAAAGTTGGGCCGATAATATCAGCACTGACCACGAACTTGACAAAAAACCCAACGGGTTAAATCGCGAACGAGATGGTATAATCTGGACTGGGACATAGTTAGCTAGAGCGTGGTAAAGGATTCCGTCAAGAAATTAGGAAAAACACTGGAATTTATGGCCAATTTAGCTAAATTTACAATTAAGTTAAACGATGAATTAAATCTAAAACTGCAATTTAGAATTCAACATACTCATCCATGGGTAATATTGTGATGTTTCTGCAATAATCCATAGAACTCTAAGCGGTAAAACAATATTGAATTGCACAGAAAAGATTTAAATTCCTTAAATAAGTCATTTACACCTTCCCAGTATTGCCGACAAAAATTCAAATATGCTGTTAAAAATATATTAATTTATTAATAAATCCTCGTAAAGTACATTATGATGCATGCTCATTGTAATAGATAAGATTCGAGAGCAAAAATCTTATCTGTCGCCTTGAAAACCCTAACATATATATCCATATATGGATATTATAGTATCTTATATATAATAGTCCCCGTCATTCGCTGATTCGCTGATTCGATGATTCGCTGATCGGGAACGCTCAAGTGCGCAGCTGTGAATTAAAAAAATTATTTTATTATTAAATGCAGAAAAAACTGATAAATATTTTAACTCAATATAGAGGAGCAAAATTTTAAAATATGGCTATGGTTGACCTTTATAATGCTCCCCACACTCTCCATTAATCTTGCGCAGGCTCATAGCCGTTTTTTAATTTTTTTGTAATAAATCAGTATATTAACTTTAATGGTCATGTAAAAAATTTTTAAAAATTAAAAAATAGCATAAATTGTCATTAAAAATTTTTAGTTCGCTAAATTATAATCAAAATCCAGCCCACAGATTGTTTTGATGGTTTGGTCGCTACAAGAATTCTCCCAGGAAGTTATCAAGGCTATTTTATGCCCAAATTCCATCTATATATAACGATTTTGTTTGATTTTGTGGCGATATTTTTCTCTTTAAATTATATTTAATGGTATTTCTGCAGATGAATTAGGAACTTTTGTTTAAAGAAAATTTTTGAATCTGCGTCATTTTTGACGGGTCAACTTCTAGTATATAAATAATTATAGATAACTATTGTAGCGTAGATAATATCAAACTGTAACAATCATCAATAAACATTACAAAGGAGGAAAATATGTAAATTATATGTAAAATTTGATGATTCAAATTACTGAAATTAGTAAGTAAACTAGTCTAAAGTGTAAATTAAGAAAAATTCCGAAAGCTCGCTTTTTCAATTGATACATGCCTTGAGGACTTTAAACCAAAATATTATTCGGCACAATCATTACTTAGCTCGTTGTTTGCGGAGACGGTTTTAAGTAAACAACATAAAAAATAAATTAATCAGAAATAAATATTGTAATATGAAATTGATCATAAAAAACTTACAAGAATTATTTCATAGTAGAAAATCATCTATAAATAAGACTGTAAGATTTAGTTATCTATGAAATAATAAGGGTTTGAATCTTTTTAGGCCAGTTCGCCAAATTATACGGTCAATAAAACTATTAATTTTTTGGCTTCGATTTTTAAAATCACTTCATTTAAGATAAGTTATAAGAAGACTAGTCATTGATGAATATAAATAGAGCATTGCCAATTTTTAGACATTAATATAAATAAAAAATGTCTATAAAATTTGTTTTTTGAATAATTTAAGAATAAGAAAAAAATTACAGTAGATTTTGAGTGAGTTTAAAGTGAAATTCTAAACCAATTTGCATGGAGGTTGCATCGCGCCAATCATATTTATGATTTTCTCACTAAAGACCAAAAAACATATATGTAGTTTAACTGACGACGAGCTGAAATCAATTTATTTAAATTTTTTACTGAATAATTTCAACTATAAATAATGATTTTTAATGGTGTTTTCTAACGAGGAGCACACGCCTTACCGACGGAACTTTCTAAAAAAGAATGATTAATAAAAAATACTAAGTTACAGGCAGATTAGGGAATAATTAATTTTTATAAAATTCTACGCATAGCATGACACAAAAAAGATCGGGAAAACTGATTTATACGATGTCGTCTGAGGTCAGCCAGTCGTGTCAAAATCATCTGTATTAAATCATGGAATTGAAAGCTATAGTTTTTTTAATCATTTATAAGGGTAAATGTCTAATTATCAAGGATTTGTTGGTTAATGAAGGTATATTTTCGTCAAAATTGATGGATTAGAAAATTCTGTGCTAGGACATAAACAGTCAAATGACCCAAATGTAACGCAAAATACGCAAAAAAATGTGCCATAGTTGTAAAGGATGGGTTTAAAACCTTAGCAATATAGCTAAGGTCAGCATTCAACAGTCTTAAGATTTTTGTGTTTATAATAGCCGTTTGACCATCCTTACAAATCCTATGAGCGTTCTAATTTACGTCAAATAATAAGAAGGGTATTGCTGTCGTAGACCCAGTCATGTATTCTAATTGTAAAATTTTCTATTACAGGCCCTGGTATAGACAACAATTTATTCACCTTCCAAATGCTAGATATATCGATATTAGTACCCGATCTCATAATTAGATGAGCTCAGATGTTAAACGTAATAAATCATGGGTATAAGTTGTATTCTAAGGCTAAAATAATACTAGGAATCCATGGGGCTTACAAAAATTCCTGTTGAGATAAGCTAATTGGATCTCTAACAAAACTAAATATCAGAGTTATTCATTCGAAATGAATTGTAAACAGATCAGCTTCAACAAGCGGAATAATCTGGAATTATGTTAATTGTGAACGAAAATAAATCACAGACAATTGCTTCGTGTCTCGTAAATCGTTATCTCAACATTTTTTGAACAATAGAGATCATAGAAAAATAATATAAAAACAGAGAATATAAAGATGGAGATAATTAAATAAGAAATTTATTTCGTTTGTTTTAAAATTGCTTTTCGATTTATCGTTAGGTTAAATTAGATTTTTGGCGTTGAAACATGATTGAGTATACTATCCGAAAAAGATAGACGCATTCTGCAAATTAAGAGTAATTAAAATGTGATTTTTTCATTCAATTATTTGATACTATATTATTGGGGAGTGCACAGAAGGAATATTATCCGTTGGCTTTTTTAATAATATATTAAGGCGTAAACCAGGCCGTGGTCTTCTGTTTTATACGAAAATTACGCTGGACCGTTAGGATAATTACCCTTGATGAGATTTTTGTAACATACATCTGTGTATTAATCTTATCAATTGGGCGAAAATAAATAAAAAATCTATTTTGAGTGCTTTGTTTTCATCGTTATTAACATGGAAGCATAATGATAATTATTCTTTAGCTTAATGCTCATGGGATATCATATTGAACAAAGGCATAATTTTAAAAAACAGAGGCTAACTTCTTCATCAGCTTACTGCTTCATTGATAAGAAAATCTCATAAAGAGATTAGGAATCTATACGCTTGCGCCTAACAAATTTATATTATTTGTGTTGTAATTGCATAGTCATTCACTGATAAATGTCTGAAACTAAGCAAAAGGGATATTACGGGAATTCAGCCTACGAAGATGCTATTAATCGAGACTTCATGGACGATCAAACAGACGTCAATATCAGACATCGTAATTTATCTGCTTTTAAATTTTAGGTTTTCTCAGAAAAGTAAACTTATCATATTCACAGACAGGTTTTTTTACTTCTCTTGATATGCCTGTCCATGACTGCTGGAATTGGCAGCATTTTTCGTTTTGTGTAAGTAAATGTTGCGCAAATCTATGCGGGAAACAAAATTTAATGTTTTAATTCATATTCTTTGGAACTATTTTTCAAATTCACTAAACTTTTACCCCGAACGGCCTTGAGCATACTGTTTTTTATTGTTAAGCTAAAAACTCGATCGCCATATTTTCTTCTGGATGCTTAAATTAAGACAAAATTGTGAAATTAGTGTGTTATGCTTGTTTTTTTATTAATGGTTGAATATTTCGACAATTAAATCTTATTGTTGCAATTGAGTCATACAAAAAGGACAAGGATCTTAACAACCATAATTACGTCATAACTATCTTTTGATTTGCAAAAATTACTCAAATAATCATTTATAATGCAATGAAATTTCCCACCCTTAATTGCAATCTCGATCTTCCAAAAGCTACTATAACGTTCTAAATAATGTCACAAGATGTCGTTTTTATCAATTCTTCATAATAATTTTCTTTTTAATTTTTTTAGTGGATAAATGCCTTACTTCCTCATACTTTACCTCATTTCAACAAATATTCTGTATTCCCCTTTCAAATATTTCATCCAATAAATTAAAATTTATTGCTACGCAAGTTAGAGTTAATATCTTATTTGTATTTATGCGTTAAAATGAAAATTAAACATTTTTTGTTGCGCAATTTTCAATCTTACTTTCACAGCTAAAAAAAAGGATAAAATTTGAACGCATGCTTTTTTTAATTAATTATAACCACCATAATTTTACAAATTATATTCAAATTATTACCTCGGCCCTCGATATTAAACATACAGTGAAACTTATATTAAGTAGACAGGAATATCAGATCTTATTAATACTAAAGAAACTTTTGAAATTTTCAAAACTATAATTTGTTTAACTTCTTTGTTAAGATTATGTGCATCTAATTCTAATTTGCGTTTTATTTATAATTAGCTGAAGATCATTTTAATTTAATTTATGTTACAGCTTACATTTATACTGAACCTAAAGTTGTCGATATTCAATACTTTAGACAGCAATCTACTTTCTACCGTTTTAACGATTCTATGGCATATTTCCAGTCTTTGACCGCACTTAATGTATTTTTAATCTTCTTTAACTGTACAATTTATACATAAATAATATGAAACTTATCTCTGTTGTTCATTAATTGTGTCTGCAGAGCATACAAATCCTACAATACTCTTGCTCGGAGTACTTAGTTGGGTATATTATGACTCTTCTCCCCGTTCTTTCTACTTCTGTAATGGCCTTTAAGGTTGACGAAGAACAATAATTAAGGAAATTAATTTATTAAATGATATCTATATATGGATATCGAATCATTAACGGCAAAATCACCCACTTTTTACTGTCATTGATATATTTAAATTTAATATCTTTCATATTGAGCAGTGAGGAATTAAAATAACTAAGAAATAGAGGTTATTGTGAATATGTTTTCTTGATTAATACTTAATATAAAACCTCAATAATATAATTCCACGGTTATTAATTTTTAACTTAAATTTCAAGCGTGTAATATTTACTTATACCTTCAAATATTTTTAACTTTCACGAATTTTCCTTGGTAATAAGCTGTTTTCGCCACGACAGTCTGGAGGTTTGCGCACTAGCGCTTAATTTATGTCTTATTTTTCAGTTAATATATAAAAAATCACCTCAAAATCCTCTGCTTTGATGTAAATCAATCAATTATAAAAAAATTATTCCTGTTTTAAGATACAAAAATCAAATATATTTGTTATCATAAAAATATAACCACGAATTTTCCTATAGAAGTCAATAATTTTCTGCATAATTTATTTTGAGTATTTTTATATTCAACCAGTGATTACAATTAAGATTTTCTTTTTGAATATTCAATTTTATTAGTCATGACTTTACAATAAATCGTCATCGATTGATTTTACACTCTAAATAAAGCCGCTTAAATCAAGAATTGTTCTTTATAGGCTCGGTTTACGGACAATTTTAACAGCCATTAATGGTTTTCTAACCGTGTAGTTTTCAGCTTTTTCAGCCTTGAAAAAATTTGTTTTAAAATCACATTCTTAATAATTTCTATTCGCTGAAAGTTTTACTATATCGATATAATAACATAATTATGCTGTTTTGATGCCGAAAGCGGGATCAGCGTATTTTCCTCAAATAATTTCATCAATATGATTAATTTGGCAGTTTTTCACGACTTTTTTTCTTCCCAGATTAATTGTGATGCTAGCCAAACTCATCATAAATACTACAGTTAGGCACGGTATAGATTTAACCGTCATTGCCATATTTCTGACGATGTTTCAATAACAATAATAAGCAGTCCTTTCAATTCATACATTATAAGTTGGAATTTGACTTTCAATTTATTTTCACGCAGAATTTATAAATAAGTCATAATTTAATTATTCATATTATATTTGGGCAGTTTTATATTCAATATTCGTAAAAATTTCTGACTTTTAGAGAGCCGGCGAAAAAGGCCCTATTGACTGCTCCCATATTCACATTCTACATGTTGCTGTAACTTTATTATCTTAATGTTAAGTGGCTTGATTTTTTTCATAACGCTAGTTCTAATTTGTATTCCTGCCGTTGGGTAAAATTATTTTATTGATCAAAGACGGTCGTTTCCTGCAAATATAATTCTGATTTTTATTTACGTAATGATTTTTTTTAATATTTAGTCGTTGGCATATGGAGTGCTACTTTCTATGGCCACTGTGTAATACATTTTTACTTTATTTAGATTTTATTCCATAGATGCAATAATTTTCGCTGCCTTGCTAACCGTCGTAATAACCATTTTGTAAATTAAGCTAATCACTCTGGTTCTGATGCTCTTCGCTGTTCAAACACGGGTTTTTTTCATTAATTAATTGTCTAGTTTGATTTTACAGGATGGGGTCCGTATCTGCTTGTCATTTCAATATGTTTGATGTTTCTTGGGATTTTCGCATTGATATTTCGAACTCAATTCATGGTAATTCTGTACTCTGCAATCGGTGCGGTTGTTGTATCGATCGTAAACAATCTATCTATATCTTAGTATATCGTATTTGATACCCAACTTATTGTTGGAGGCCGAAAACATCAATTAGATGAATCGGAGTACATTTTAGCTGTATTCATTCTCTACACTGACATAATCAACCTATTCTATTTCTACTCCAGCTTTTTGGAAACCAAAACTAATCTGATCTTATTTATTCATAATAATTCATAATTTCACGCCATTTTTTGTTTTGATTTTTTCTTCAACATTTCTTTACATATTTAGACCACGATTCCAGGATTATGGACCGAGTGAATGTGGGTAGGGTGGGTGGAGGAGGGAGAGAGGTTATTATAGAATCATAATAAAATTTAATCATCTGTATTAATCTAACCGCACAGTTCTTTGTTTAATTAAATAATCCAAAATAATTTAGAGCCTTCATCCACAAATTATGAAAATTGTTACCACCATTAGTATCCACTCCTATTCGGATAATTATTATAATTGAATGATCAATATTTGCTTCCTAACTCGTATTCAGCTACATCAACCATGAACTGAAATTGAGGCAAGAAATTGAATGAGAAGGAAACCTTTCCGTTGAAAGTCTGCAATTCTTAATTATGAATTTTATTTAAAACCAAAACGTCAAAAATTCAATTATTAAGAGTTAAGTGTGTCAGAATTTTAAATTTCTAATTTGTAAAAAGAGTGTATTATAACCTAATTTCTTATTTCTAAAAAGAACGGACCGCCAAAACTCCATGAATAAATCCAACAATGATCGTTACACCGTGTTTTCCGCATCTATATTGATTTATGTTTTAACTTATAAATCTTCTCTTAGATCAGTACAAGTCATAAAAAATAAATTAGTGCTGAGATTTCTATTTAATGTTACATCATGTAATTGACGTTTATTTTAATTATATTTTATTGAGATTTTATCAAAGTTTACCATTTAAACAACAAGTTATTGACGTATTAGACTGTTTTTTTTGAAAAATTAGGTCAAAAATGATTATAATTATTTGGAAAACTAAATTTTATATATAAACCATGTAATATGTCAAAATTCGAGTATTTCCTAGTTCGAGATGCTTAAAAATATATCAGCCTTTAATTTGCCTTGATAGAAATGTGGACAATCTAAGAATTCCAAGTCATCATAAAATTTTTTCCGTCATAAATATTAACTGAGATAAAAACAAACTATTTTAGAAAATTTTAAACAGCATCAGATGCTTATTACTAAAATTATAAATACAATGGCATATTGATTTAAAGTAGCCTTTTTTACGTTCACGCCTAAGTACTTTCTATCAGAGAACGTTTTATGGAATATTTACGAATTATGCCAGATTATCGATCGCTAGAGATGATTACCATTACAAGAGATTTTTATGAGATATTTTAAATAGATCATATGATATGACGAGAATGTATGCCTCTTTTCCTCCGTGATCGATTGTAAAATTTTTATGATCTTTTTCTAATAGTCAGAACACACCTCCATGTGGTTTTCTCTTAGTGGGATGTGTTACCTTTCTTTTAACAAAGACACATTACAATCAATACATTTGACTTAAAAACAACTTCTAGCATTTCTACAGTCATTTGTCGTTGATACATGTTCTTAGTAGCGGTTTTTGAGTCCTAATTGTTTAATATAATCATCAACATTTTTTACAAGCAAATTTTTAGTAAAGAGCTTACTGTCTGACCCTAAGAGTGAGCCATACACCAGTTTAACGGATCATAATTATAAATTTAATTTTATAATTGTTCTCATGTCAATAAATACCTACCGAAGTTCGTCGACCGAATATTCCATGGTCAGTATGCCACTAATTGTTTTCATAAGAGGTTTGTTAGCCTTTGAAATACCCTACGGGCTTGCGAGTAGTACTCCTTTGTATAAAGAGGCTTAATAAAAAGTAAACGTAAAATAATCATCCAAATTTGGAATATAAATTACACTTTTTACTCCCAAATAATGTTAAGAGGAGCACAAACAATAGGGATTAAATTATTAATAATATCCCTTGATATAAATATTTTTGAAGTGTTGCATCGATTCTGTCCATCATACAAATCAGCCTTAAATACTCAGGGTTTAAGTAAATCCTAGCATTGAGAGCAATAGGCTGACTATATTTATGTTAATCTGATCAAATTATCAATAAGAAACCTTAAATTGTGATATTCTTACTCTATGGGGGCTTGTCAAGTTTGATTGTTGGTCATGCAATACATCGGGATGCACATAATTAAACATGCTTATCAGGGTTATTCAAATAAAATTTATAAGAAATCATGTTTTTATATGCTTTCAAAGAAGGATGCTATATACAACGGAAAACAACCAAAGAAATTTTCTTCTGTTGACCGAAAGTTAAGGTTGCTATTTATCTCAAGACATATCGATTAATAGTGTTTCCCAGTTTCCAAAAACTTCCGATATTGCTATTAAGGCTTGTTTGATTTGCCAACGAGTTTTGAATGTCATTTTCAATTTGCTTATGACCCCACTTAGTATAATTTGTACTAGGTATTAGATTAATTAATAGTATTTTCGGACTAGAAAAGGCATGAGCCACAGTATCCTTTTTTTTTGGATACGTGTATTATGAAAGTGGTGTATTTACAAACTGTCACAATATGTAGCTATTGTGTACCGGAATAGGCATCTCACTCTGTAGCCCACAGGAATGTCAAACGCTAATGATAGTTTTTTCCAGCAGACTCACATCCATCTTGTGTTAGGAGATATTTCTCAATTGAAAAGAAAATTGGAAACAATAAGGATTTAAACCTGCTCTATAGTTTATATTTTTGTGATTTTATCTATAAATTCCAAGTAATCAACAGAAATTTCGATCAAGTTGTTCATGAACAGCACCTTGAGGATTCTAAAATGAATCGGAAGACAGCGCCAAAAGTAGCTCTGGACGATACTAATTGAGAGTATTTAAGCAGATAAAAGTGCAGATTTAGTTTTTTTTAAAGAATTTATTATTTTTATATTTAATTATAAAGTCTTAAACTTCTGGTTGATTGAGTTGCAAAGTGCATTCCTAACGCCTGCAATGTCAGGAGCATTAAAAAGATAAAACGTTATCGTACCTATTGCTCTTGAAGTTTATAAATTACATCTCGTTTTCCGAATCATTAAATCACTTTCATTCTTTTAGTTTGATTAGTTAATATGTTTAAATAAATATTACAATAAATGAAAGTAAACGATTTCTGGCCAAAAAAAATTTTTTAAATGTCCTTGAAGTGTCACTGAGGTACCTTTAAGATCAGTTTTTACAAAATTTTGGCACGACGTCGGGTGTGGGTAAATTAATTCAAACACGGGCATTTTGAACAAGATTGATTGATAAAAATATAAAGTCAAACCCGGATTTGGGGTGTAGACTTTTTATAAAATTCTCGGTTGGGCATGACACAAAAGCTTGGGAAGCACTGCTGTAGGTAATTTTCCTTTTAATGTATTGGTCGGGAATAGACTTAGTTTTAAGCTAGGTGGATGGTAAAAATTTGACGTAAACAAATAACATAATCAAAGGACTGAATTCAATAGGCAGCCCGCATGGTTAATTTTCAACTGTCAATATTGCTCAGCAGCGGATTTTGGACTGGAAACCACAGTCACATTTCTCAGACTATTTTATTTAGACGATAATACAATTTTTTTAACTTTTAATTACTAGCATGTTATTAGATTCCTAAAGAAGACATCAAATAAACGGCTATTTCAGAAAGCGACTTTAATCCTGAATTGCTGACATCTCAGAGGTATTTTAGACAGCAGGTGGGTTATGAACTCTTTAAAAGGCTTGTCAGACTAAAAACTGCATTATTCAATTATAAGTTACTACTTCTTGTTATTTTTGATCAAGAAACCGAGGAATAAACTTTTATGTAAAATTACACGATTAAAAAGCAGTAAAACCAATTTAAAAATGATAAAAACAAAAATTAAAAAAATCTATTGATTTAAGTAAGGATTATGACGTCTGAATTGGTTTTATTAATGATATCTAACAAATTTCTCAAATATTTTCCAAAATCTCGTTATTATAGCATTAAAGTTAAAGTATTACATGTATACAAATTAGCGTCATTTCTTAAAATATTTCAAACATGAGACTAAAAAATTTCTTAAATTCGGTGAATTTCATAATTTATCGGTAAGTTATCAAAATTTAGCAGAAAAATTCAAAAATTTTGCGAAAAGATTTAATAAAAATACGGAAAACAATTTATGATATTTTTCCAAACTTTAAATTTAATATTATAAATTAGGGTTCTTGGTGCCGTCTTGATATAAGATATCCTTTGAACGTAAAGCCCAGAACAGTCAATTAAATAATGCTCGCGTGCATCTCTCAAAATTTCTTTTGAAGTTGATACTAACTAGACTGTTGCCATAGGCTTAAGTCGAATTATGTGATATCTTGATTTAAGAACAGGGAAAAAATACTTCAATTGCATTTAATTGTGGTAAGTAGAAGGGTTGAAACATCAACTAAATTTAATTTTTAATCAAAAACGTCACGAACTCTTCTTTATTTATGGAAATGGGCGTATTTGATAAAGAAATAGGTCTTCCAGATAAGATTTGTTCATTTGAGCACTTATTGAAAAAATCAACAAAGTTGTTCGTATTAAAACAAAAAACAAGAACTTATTGATTATTAAATGAGTGTCAGAAATTATACAGCATGCTGAAACGTTTCTGCCTCGATTTGTTGCAACAAAAGTTATTGCTTGGACGGTTTTTTTCCGAGTAACAAAAGTTTATGGAAGAGTGCAGGTAAAAATGTTTCATCCAAGAATAAAAAGAACCGGCATTGCTAAGATATGAATTTATAGCCATACCGTCTTCTCAAAAAAATTTAATCTTCTAAAAGTGTTACAGAAGCTTTCTTCCCGAGCAACTTTCGGGCGAAATCAGAGCTCTTTATTACTTTGCATATTTTTTATTTTGATATAATGATATCTCAATCCTCCAACTTTTTTTTAATTCCAATCTGAGTTGAATAGTTGTCATTTAAAAGAATATATTAAGTTTCGTTTATCTCATCACGTTTTGAGTCCATTTTGGGCCTCGTTTATGATAATATGTATCAAATGTAACATTATAACCATTTTCCTCATTAAATTTTGTCCCTTTTTGCCCTGAGGTCGATGATAAATCGGTTGCAGAAACGATAGTATTTCGTTTTTGCTCTAATAAAACCACTCTTTCTATCGTGTCGGAAAAATTTTGATTGATTAAAGTTCTCTTTTTCTGTTATAGAAAAGGACCAGATAAAGTATTTTTTGTATGTTTGCTCTACCAGAAGATAATACATCATTTACATCCGCCAAGACTAAAGATATTTAAAATTCCCGAAATTCGGCTAAATTCAGAAATTTTTCCGCTAAATTATTAAATCTATGAGCTTAAATATGAAAAAGGTAGTAACAGTGTTAGAGACGAAATGTGAAGAAGATTATTGGTAAGAGGATTCTCTGCAAAATAATTTTTTAAATTATCAACAAAAGCCTCTAATTAAAGGTGATGAAGTATCGTGGATTCAATAAATCAATAATAATGTAAAATGAATGGCAAAAATTGTGCAAAAGCCTTGAATTATGTTTGACAGTCGACAAAATGTAAGCAATATTGAGATTCAAATATAATTTTTTACATTGGAACAAATTATCGCATAATCTATTACATTTGAATCGTGAATGCGAAATAATAAGTTGTAATTATTACAAAATCGAGAATTAGTTTCAGATACGTTAGTAAGGTCATTCTTTAAAAGCCGTTTCAAGCTTGGCTGGGATTCGGAGTATATTTTTATGGTTTTTATATGAAAGCAAATTAACAAAAATTAAATTTTAACCTTTATATAATAATTATTACTAACTGTAGATGTCCCTGTTAGTATAGTGGTCAGTATCCCCGCCTGTCACGCGGGAGACCGGGGTTCAAGTCCCCGACAGGGAGCTTTTTTTTTTACTGAAATCTCGTATATCTAATTCTTTTTGATTTTATTTATATAATTTAACTCATTGTGTTTTTTTAATGAACAATTATACTTTTCCGAATTTATTAACATATTTGTACTTCTTTTAAACTTATTTTGGATTAAACATAATTGATTTTCAAATAAATATTTAATTTAACGATGTTGTGGTCAAGTAAAAAGAGTAAAGCAGACATAAAGACAAGTGTCGCTTAAATTAATTTTATGGCGTGTGGAATGAGCTAAAATGCTAAGCGATCTAAACTTAACCAATGTTTTCCGGATTTTAGACAAAATCAACAGAAATTTTTTGATATTATGTGACATTTAATCTAAGATGTATGCGCAATTTTATATGTATTTGTCCCAAATAACAAGCAAATATTTTGAACGAGGCAAACAAGCCATCCTTAGAATCATGCTCATATAAATGTGACCTGTTTCGCTTTTAATTAATATACTAAGAAAAATTCAATTTTTATGACAAATTATCTATGGAGGAATTGCTGTTTTTAAATAATCTCTTTAGGGTAGTTTAAATTATATTTGAAGCATAAACCAACTAATTTGGGTATAAGTTCTGTGTAAAACTCCACTACATAAAAATACTTAGAAAATTCTTCTTTTTGGTGAATTTTCTCAATAATAAGCCTCCACGTCAATATAAATTGTTAAAGTTACATTTTAATAATTTTAATTTATCCAGCTTGCTTAAGAACGTGTTTAGTCGAGTACAGGAATTTATGCTGCATTAATTCTTTTGCCATATTTTTATTCTTATTTAATCAAATGCAATTTTATCAGAAGGCAGGCCTAAAAACTTTTCGCAGACAAAAATTTTCTTACATTCACAAATTATCATGTACTTCTTTGAGTAACTATCAATCTATTCCCACTGCAGGACTTCTTTCAAATTAAGATTGTCTAGATGCTTAAAATTATCCGATTATGTTGTAATAAGCCTTACTTACAAAAAATAAAGGTCATGATTGGTCTTTTTGATCTCATAAAAGCTGTCACCGCCCATTAACATAACCGACGCATTGAATTATTGTTCTGAATAAACAAGAATCGATTGTTAAACCACAAATTAGAGATTGCCACTGTATGAAAAACTAAGATTTTAAAACTGGTTAAAGACTTAACACCATTTAAGATTATTAGGTGTAAATCAAATCATTTTTTATTAATATTCCCAAGAATTAGTGAAAATTCTTTCAAATTTTCGCAAAAAGCATGGCAAAATAATTGGGTGGTTCACACTGAATTTCAGCCTCAAAAATGGTCAAAAAATAATATCTTTGTAATTTTGATCTGTTAAGATCAGATTTTTTTGATGCGAAAAAGTGAGAAATTGAGAAACTTCTCTTAAAAAACATCTGAATTTCGACCAGGTCAATTTTTTAAAGAAATCAGTTGTCAGCTCAGATGTCGATCAGGCGCAATTTTGATGGCCTGTTTTATAAATCTGTAAAAAAAAATGCAAAGATTATCTAGCTCTGATGGGTAATGAAAAAATATTGAAATTGTATGCTTAAATTTAAATGATTTTATCATTAGGGAAATGAGTGGGAGTAACAAAACTTATTGGAATATCACCTTCAGATTCACGTGGAGCATAAATTATTCAAAATACTCTATCAATGTTTTAAAGTGCAAAAATTGGACGTTAAACCCAAAAATTTCCCAATTTTATCCTTTTCGCTAGTTTGATTGCATTTTAGGTTTAGAATTGGTTTAATGATGGAAATTTTATATTGATTTGGTTAGAATTTTGTTGTTTAATAGGTTTTGGTCGATTTTTAGATTGGATTATGGATTTAAATTATGAGTTTAGGCTTATATTTTAGAATTATCTAGACGAGACAAAGGATTTTATTCTGTTTTTAAGAGATATATATATTGTTAGTTTAAGTACATATTTGAATTGATTAGGGGAGTTATCGTTGTTTATATTCGATTAAGATAAATTAATATTATTTGTGGGAATCTTTATAGAAAAGCATAAAATGTCTTCCAAAATATTTGCAAAGATTTTTTTTAATTTTGCGCAAGTTTTAAATCGAAAAAATAATAGTTTGGCACACAATTCCAGCAGATATAACAATCCCTCGTTGTTTTTAGTCTCCCGCTTTAATAATTCATCAAAATGTTTGCAACCTGGAATCTTTTCTGTTAAAATTCACTAAATAATCGATAAGTAAAAGGAAAAATGATGACATAAATGGCGTCTGACGCGATTGTTATTTTCACATGTAGCACTCGACATTTTTTTTATTTAAAGTCATCTTTTGTCATAGAAATATTTCTTAAGGTAAATTATAATAAATTTTACGTATCAATTACAACATGATGAGTAAAATATCAAAGTAAAATTGATTAAGCTCTTAATAAAAAGTATTTCCTTGTCTGTAGATTAGTTCAAATGTAAAAAGATGTTTTTCAAAAGTGTATTAAATGCCAACGAGTAACATAAAATTTATCAATAACAAGTTCATAACTTTACTAACATATTTTCATTTTCATCATTGAACTTTCTAATCAGTTGTCCAGTAAATTAGGGTTAATTGGAACTACCCTTCAAAAAAAATTTTTAAGCAGATTTATGAGTCGTGATAGCCTAGTATTGCTTCTTCTTAGGTTCACTCAAATAACGGCAAACTATAATCGAGATTTTTGTGAAATCGAAGTTTCGCAGGAAAAAAAGGTTCAACTGCGCTATATCAAAGCTAAACGGAAGTATTTTTTTATTTGATATTGAGGTATCTAAGTGAATATTTAACTTAAGTGACGTTTATGGTAATTACCGCATTCTTTTTTATCAAACTATCGCAGTTATTTGAAGAGGATGTAGAATGCATAAGTTTTTAGAATAAATAATCTAATCTAATTATCGTTATGTCTTTTGAAGCGCCATATACCGCCTTCGCCGGGTTGATCCTGTAATGGTACCACACGAATCAGGACATTTTGACGCCGCCATTTTGACGCCGGACATCTTGACGCCAAATAGATTTTTGTAAGATAAAATTGATTTTACTTCTTATTTCATTAATTATCTAACTTTTAATATTCTTATGCTTCTAATTTTTAAGTAATAAATTAATACCGATCAAATAACCACTGTCTATTGTAATTTATTTAATGCTTTCATATATGAATTCGTAGATTATTTGGAGTAATAAATATTGAAGATTACTTCATATTTCTCGGCTTAAATATAAAATTAGGATCATGGATATTAATGAAATCAGAAATCAGTCAAAATTTCATCATGATGGTCTCATTTATAATTCTACGAGCATTTATCAGGGGGAACAATCACCAAAAAAAGACAGAAATATCTCGAAACTTATATCAGAATAAAAACATCGTTAACTCATGCGGAAAAAGAACCATACACGAATATCTTAGGAAATTTTATCATAACTTGTTATTAGAATTAGCCTATCTAGTATTTTTCGAAACGATTATTACTTATATTCGATAATAAAGCTTATTTTATACATAACTCAACAGATATCTTTTAGTTTCTGAAAAAATTTTGTAAAATTTGTGCTAATAAACAAAATAAATGTTATTTTTGTTTTATAGTAAATTGCTGGATATGCCAGATTAAACAATAGTTTATAGTGGAAGTGCATTATGGTTTACATCGGAATAATATTGTGAGTGTAAAATTGACAAAAGTATGATAAATCATCTAAATTATGCGGAAATACAAAAATTTTTGTCTTAAATAGTATCGTGATCGACTTATTTAATTTGGCGATAAATTAATGATGTAACATATGACGGCGACTTAAAAATAGGCTCATCACTAAAAAAATGTCTTTTGATCCAATTTTGCCGGATTTAAAACAATTTTCTGATTAAAAGGATAATTATTAATTTTCCTACCTTAAATTATTAAATCATCTATGAAATCATTTAGTTTATTGATAAAAGTAATCAATATGTATTGGCGTCAAGATGTCCGGCGTCAAAATGGCGGCGTCAAGAAGTCGCATACCGGGTACCACAGATATCCAAATTTTCACACATCATGCCCCAGCAGAATACATACAGATTTGCACGAACTAACTGTATCGGTTATTTTTTAGGCTCATGTGAAAAAATTTCAGGTACTCTTTATTAAAGCAGATAATTTTAATATTAATTTTCACGAACTAAGGTAATTATAATATAAATTGATCAAAAAGGTTGACATAAAGCAAAAAGCGAGGATTATCGCACAATAAGAATATTCAAGGAATCAATTTTTGCGTTGAAAAATATAAAATAAAGGTTATAAGAAAATTTTTGTAAAGTTGTCAAAGATGGCTGTGAATTAATTGAATAATTGCTACATAATTGATGTGCCTGGGTCAAATTAAATATATTTGACGTTGATGATGAAAAATCTTAAATTCATATTTAAAAAATCGAGAAAATTAGTGAAAATTATGCACGATAAAAACTTACATTAAATATATAATCTCGTGAAAAGAGGACAAAACGGGTTTCAAGCCACAGTACATCATTTGTGGCCCATAGATATTCAACAAGTCAATAATTTACGGTAGATTTAATCGAAAATAACATTTAAACCACCCAAATTATCCCAATTAAGTTAAATATTTAAAGAGGTTGTTAAAATAAAATGTAATTAACAAAAAATTTATTTAAAATTTTGTTTTTCAATTCAAAACCTACACATTTTAGATTTGGTGGGAGGCTAAATTCTTAGAAGAATTTGTGTTCACCGTTCGCGAGATAAGGTTGCCATGGACTCAATTAAGTAATTGATATTAAAAAATTTTTATAAAATGAACATTATTAATATAATTTGCAGTTAATTAATAAAATAATTAAAATTAATGAAAAAATCGCCAAGTAATCAAAATTTTAATGCTTTCTATATTTGATCGCGAAGTGATGAAACGGCAAAAGCATTAACATTTTTAAAATTCACAAACATCCTCGGTCATATTTTGTGGAGAATTTTTACTTATAATAATTATGCTCTATAATAAGGAATATGACAATTTCTAAATTTTAATTTTATATATAAAGTCATTTTTGATTTATTTCTAAGATGTTTTGGAGAATTCAGGATCATAAATCGGGGACATTTTAGTTCAGCTAGATAATCACGAATATAAATATGGGGGTGCTGATCCCAGATTTTAGTTTATCATTAAATAAATTCATCACGTTCTTATAAATAATTTAAATGTGCTGTGAAAATAAAATAAGGATTTTAGGACGTCTTTTTATTACATTTGCAGGGTACATTAATGAACAGACGAGAATCATTGAACATAAAAATCTCTTAGGAAGCTCTCAACGAGTAATTAATATAAAATATTAAACTTTATTTGTTCTTTGATTGACAAAATATGTTGACTTTGTACCGTAGCACCATCTGCAAATAAACATGACCTCAACAAGACCTACAAAATTAATCCTTGGTGGTGCAACAGAAGTTCGTATGCGAAAAATTTTAAATTTTCTGGCATTTATAACTTTACATATGACTAATTCAACGATATCAATGAGATTTTTCTAATATGAGCTTTTCTTCTGTATCTAATTCTTATTTGCTGCCAGAAGTCACAGATCAGCCAGCATTAATGTGACTTAGGCGATATTCCAGGGTAAATGCACTAATTATAATATTACATTTAAAATCACTGCTAAGATATCCTCATTTGTAAATTAAGTTTTCCCTAAGAAGATGTTGATTCCACTCATGAACGGTAATTTGATGTAAAAGATAAACAAAATCACCGATCAAAAATGAAAAAAATCTAAAGAAAATATAATTAAATGACCACCAAAGTTGATAAGAACTTAAAGCAACGGTAAATCTCTGTAAAATACTTTTAGATTACTTATCTGGAGTCATGTTAATATTCTTTCTAAATTGTGACGAAATTTTGAAATTAATTGAGCCTTTTTTATATTTTAATGCTGTTACAGTCGATAAATTATATCAATTAAGCTGGTTTTGCTTGTCAATTATCTAATAATTTGGCTGAAGTACATGATAAGGCATACTATGCGATATTTTTCAATATCTTTTGGCACTTGCGAGTCTTCAAATACATTATTTCTGTCTAAAGTAAAATTGGGGTTAAAGTATAGAATTATAAGGTTTATATCAATGGCCATGAACAAAAAATTGTTTTTAACAACCTTTTAAAAAAAATAAACGTCTTTCGTTTTAAATTTATGTTTTTTCTATCTTTAAGATTTTTTATTGAAGTTATTAAACTCTTTATATGATCTTTGGGTTCGATGATGAGATAAACACAAGCTGATCAAACTTCTAGATTTTATGGTGCATCAAATAAGTTTAATTTGAGCATTTTTTGGATATAGCTGGCGACTATGAAAATAGTAATTTAATCTTTATTACTTGCTTGATGTAAAATCAGTATACTTTATAATTCTAAGAGATTTGTTGGAAGAATTAAAATTATTTAAATAAGGTTTATATTAAAGCTGAAATGCCCAATATTAATCATTATCAAATAAGCTAAGTTAAAATGGCCTTCTATCCCAAATCTAAATGTGTTTTTAATAAATTTAACAAAAGGCATTATAGTTTACTGATTTAATTAATCACTCACGTCATTGTCAGCATTACTTATAACAGCCGAAGACCCTCAATTGACAACTCGAAACAATTTTATTTTGTACGCTGAAGTCGATGAGTAGATCATAAGCGACAATATCATTGAAAAATCCCAACGATCAACTTTTTGATGTCAGTATCCAAGATACGTATCTCTATTACTTTTTGGAATGAGATAATAGGCCTGATTATGGCCAAAACATGGCAACAGTTAGATAAATAAATGTTCAGATAAACGAAATAAGTTTAATAGGATTTGTATTTTTGGATCATTAAAAATTAGAGTCAGAAACGAAATTTTATGAGTATAGCTTAGACAACAAAAAGCCGACAGTGTTATTTTTTCTTGTTCGCAAAGAATGATACATATTCTTAATTAGTCGAAGTATAATCAGAAATGATAAAATCACCCTCATCTCAAAGACCACAGCTTACTCAGGTTCATCCTTATTTGAAAAAATGTAATAATAACTGTAAATCTCTACATTTATCCTAAAATCGTATTTTACCGCCTTAAATCCGGGGTTTATGGAAAAATCTTAAACTAAACTTTGGCAGTTTTTTTCAAAGGTGGTGCACACGCCATACAGGATGGAAAATCAAATTTTAACGGGGAAAATATGAAAAAGAGTAATTTTTAGGACACTAAGTTTGGATTAGGGGCATCTTTTCCTATATTAAAATCTATATAAGGTTTTGCATGAAGAAGGTTTGAAAACACTGTTTTAGAGATTCGGATGCTTAATTTTGAAGGTTATTTAACGCTATGAATGCGCAAATAATGTAAATCGTATAAATACAAGTAAAAATAAGAAATTAATATTAAAAAGAGAATGAAATGGATTTTTACAATAATTCACAATGACAAAACCTATCATTAACAAGGTAAACGTATAATTTTATCAATTAAATAATTTCTGAATGTCTCAGCGCCGTTGGCTAGGTTTCTAATAACGATTATAAACAGATTCTTACGTTGATATTTGACTTGACTGTTGCAACAGAACATCGAGAACCACATGCCATACACTGTAAGAAACAAAGTCTAGCTTCTCGTTGAAGTTCAGTTTCTGAGGATTTGCAAGTGTGGCAGAGCACAAATTCCTCTAAGTGTTAAGCATTTTTAGATCAAACTTAAGTATTTTCGCAGAATACTTTCCATTTGTTTAATTTCATACCGGCCTTTCATCAGTAATTGTTCATTAGCGTCAATTGACCCGCTAAAATAATCATAATTTTTACGTGTTTCCAATCTCAGAAAAAATAAAATCCATCAAATGGGATGGAGCACGCTTACAAATCCTGCAAATTTCACCAAAATTAGAAAATCGCGTTTTTTTGGTACCAACACGCTCCAACTGTGGAGGTTTTGACGAAAATTTGCGCATACTTGAATCTAGAAGCGTTGGATTTTTTTCTCTTAGTTTTTGATATATTCGTTCTAAAAGCTTTGTTGATTGAATAATAAAAATACGAATTCAAATGAATAGGTTGGAGCTGAGTTGTTTTGCAAAGTCAAACGCTCTAAATTTAAAATCTTGCGAGAAACCCAATTCAACAGCGGGCATGGAAGGTGGCTGTACCGGTTCGACGACCTAAAAATTACTCTCGTCATAAACCTTTTTCTTTTTTTTCTTTTTTTTGATGTCAATTAAATCTAGTTCCATATTAAGGTCGTCTTCATCAAGTTCCATTATTTTCTAAATTTGTACAATAAAATCACCTTTTTATTGGTTCTTGTGTTTTCTGGCATGTCTTAAAATGAAATTAAATAAAGACCATTCACAATCATGGACGAGAGGTTCAGGGAATTTATGCGCATGTCATTTTTAATTTCATCTATGCTCTTTTCGCACTCATTTGACATGCAATATTTGACAATTACCCATCAGAAATAATTCTAAATTCAATAATTTAGGTATATTAATTATTTTTAACAAAATTGTTTATGAACCTCAACAAGTATTTAGGCTTGTTCCGCCTTATACTTTAACCTTCTTAAATGGGCATTTAAAATGTATTTAATAACAAAAAAAACTTTAAAACTGTATTTTATTTATTAAATTATTAAAAAAAACTGATAATGAGCAACTGTGAACCATTTATCTCTTATGATAAATACCGTTTCAGTTTTACAATTATCATTTAGGCTATAAGGGATTTAACATGTGATCTATCCTCTTACTTGTAATAAGCGATTAATAGACGTTATGAATTAGCTTTGTTGGTTTTTAGTAAATTTTTCCTATTATTTTGCAAAAACCTTCAAAACCACTTTGACTAGCTTTATATTGGTAACAATTTTCATAATATTCGAACAAGATGTCATCAAAAACAGGGGCAGACGAGCGAAAATTATTTTGTAGACGCCTACTCTTCTTTGTGCGTTAATTGAAAATCGTGGAATATTTTGAAATAATAGCAACTTTTTTTGCTTGAATTTTAATCCGCGCATCAAATAACGAAATTATTATTAGTTTCTTTATGCATGTAGTGTTGCTGATTTTGGGAAGGTTTATCGTCATAATCACGATAAAAATTATAATTTAACGGAATTGAGGTTATTTAATTGCAAAGTAAACACGTCACATTTTTTCTGAATCAATACTGAAATATAAACCGTAAAAGTATGTTTATATGCCTTATTTAATATTTATTTAACTTTCATTCGGAGTTTTTATCCGCCAATAATCATAAAATCCCCTTTCAAAATATAATCAAATTAAAAGTATAGCATTTGCATTTCATCCTTCTGCGGTTTTCTTCAGCTTTGTTAGATAATTAAAAGCCTGATCTGCCAATTAAATAATCTCTATTTATATTTCTCGTTATCAGGTAATAAAGATAATCGTGAAGACGGTAATTCTTTTTTTTCAAGGATTATCTTCATTTGTTATCTACGATAATCCATCGTTGCTAGGCAATAAATCCGATTCTAACAAGCATGTCATTAAACCGTTTCGTAGCGAAGAAGCTTTGGACCAAGAGAGAAAAATAGCTGTTTTTGTTAGACAGATACATATCAAACATGTATAGCTCAAATAATACGAATATACTCTTGAAAAAATAATTTCATTTGAAAAACAATTTCCACTGAGCAGGATTGATAATATCTTTATCCAAAGTATAATGTGTTTTTGACTTGTTGCTTTGCCCGATAGTCAAGCGCCTAAATTAAGAGTCTAAATTTATAATATTTATGATCAAATAAATAAAAAATAAAACAATCGAAGCAAAAGGAAGGCTTCAACACATATATTTGATTGTAAGATGTGCTAAGATAGCTTTAATTTTTAATGGCAGCACCAATAGACAATCAGCAAGGTTTAATCCACACACGAAATCTTTCGCTTATGCAAAGTAGTATCGCATTTATTAAAACAAAATTTTCATTCTATAAATTACTTTTTAGCATACTCCAACAAGACATCCTAATAAAGACAATCAAATAATTCAAACTTATAATAAAAAATAGAAGCTTATGCTCTTAAACAACTTTCGCTAGCAAATATTCCAGGAGCTAATTACGTCATTGAAAGTATTGAACAAAAAAATGACATAGATTAGTAGATTAAATGCATTCTAAGGTGGATAATATAGGGAGTTTGCTTAAATGAATTTCCCAACCTTTATGTGAAATATTATATTGGTGTAATTCAGAAATTCAACCACCTCGCTTTTTCCATATGTAAAGGTTATCCCAGACATGCCAATATCATTCAGGGTTAAAGTTCGTAAAGCGGTTATTTATAGAATGTTAAAGGCATAAAAAACACCATATAATGTGAGTTCATGTGTTCGATAACCCCAATCAGTATCAGGTTTTCCTCAATCAAAAAATACGAGAAGCATTGCTTAATACGAGCCCAACGGAGATAAAAATTTGCGGATTTAAGGATAAATGCTTTATTATGCCAAAAAATTGAAAAAATTTTTAAATTCATTTGGCTTGTACCAATTATCGACATCAACTTGAGCATAACAACCAAAAATTAGGCGATAATAAGAATTTTTTAAATCTTCTATCTAAGAGTAAATGTTGAAAAAGCCTGTGTTGATGTCACAAATATATCTTTATTTCAATTATACAATTTATCAATGTAAATATTTAAAACGCCCAAGAATTTCAATATCAAAATATTTTTTTGCATTATAATAGGATTTTAGACATTTTTAAGGACATTTAATACTACGAATAGCTTTTTTCTGATACTATTAATTCCTTATAACCAATCCTCTTCATATTTGCGAAATTTATCAATGTGAATATCGAATGTTTTTTTTTCCAAGTTTTATGGGTCAATACAACTAAGTTAACTGAAAAATATATTTAGATTGTTTTTCTTTACCTGAAAATAACTCTAGGCAGCAAAATTTGGCCCAAAAGATTCACCAATCGATAGTATGTTAGTTCCTAGCTCCACACGCCTTGATAAAGAAATAGTGGTATGTGGATGTAGATCACAACGAATGACCAATTTCATTTAACGCGAGTATCTATTTCTTCACACAAAAATTAACTATTTAAATTATTTAAATCGATTAAAACGTAATTTATAGTAAAATAGGATAAATAGCGCAATGCTTAACCAAAATCCTTTAAAATTAAACATTTGAGCTTAATTATTGGATATGACAGAGTTAATTTTTATTTTAATTAATCATAAGTTCGCATAAAATCCATAATGTATTTTGAATTTTAGTTTTTAGAAATCACTTAATAGCGTTTAAAATGCATAAAATGCCGGTATGGAAAAAGCGCGTTTGTCCACATTATTAAAAACGCGCATGGTTGGTTTTTTAGATCGCATCAACGTAAATGGTGTCGTTAAAGAGGTTATCGATTCAAGGAATAAGAGCCTATGATCCCGAGTCATGCTCAGATATAGAGTTCGAGAGCACACTCAATCTAATCCACGGAAAAAATGGGAGCGGCAAAACTGTATTTTTGTCCGATAACTTTATAGACAATTCTAGAATGCTTGAGATTGATACTCACTGGAAGCTTTCCTCCGGGCACGAGAATGGCGAATTTTGTTAATGATTTGAAGGTAATTCAATACGCGATGGTTTAGGTAAACGCATCTCATGAAATTGCTGGAAAAATTATTTTGGACTTTACTGAAGTTAATGGAAGAACTTGTAGGGCTATCCGGGGAATGATTGTCCAAAATAAAGTAAAAGCAAATTTAAGGCTAAGAACAACAAAACAGAGGCAAAAACGGTGGAATCTTGCATTGAAGTTGAGGAGAAATGCGGAAGAGTAAATTTTATCACTAATGACCAGAAACGGACCATCACATCCAGGACCGGTGACACATCTAAGGAAGTAAATGATGCCCGTAAGATAGATCCATTCTTTAATAAATACAAATATTTCAATAATCGAGAATGTTGTTCTTTGTCATCACGATGACTCCTGCTGGCCACTTGGTGATGCAAAGATGGTCAAGGAACGCTTTGATGAGATTTTCGCTACCACAAATTATAATAAAGCCCTTGAGTTAATAAAATCTCTTAGAAAAACTAAGGTTTTTATGTATCAATATCTTAAGTACCAAGAATCAATCGAGACTCAAACTTTAGTGGATTATCAAAATAAGATAATGACAAAAACAAAAGAGGTGATCATTTACTTTTTACAAAAAAGATTCAAGAAAAACTAAACAATTTGGTTGCAGATATTTCGGAAAAAAATTTTGAAAAAAATAATTTTACCACTAATTTAACCGAATACGAGGTTCGATGGTCATTCTAAATTAGACAAAAATCAACACAATCAAAATTCAGGTAAAAAAGCTTGAAAATTTAAATAAACAAATTCGTAAGTCAATTTTTTTGGTTTATATAAAGATGAATTACAAATTATAAATAGACAATTATCCAGTGATGCAGCATCACTCTCTGACAGTTGTATTGGATTTGATCAAAGTAAATCTCTGTTTTAAGTTTCTGCCATCTACTCCGACCTCGACCAAGAAATAGCCGTAATTGTCTCTGAAAATGAACGATTGAGCCGCATGCAAGATAAGGTTAGCCATAATAGTTTAATAAGATTGACGTTAATATGGAGGCAGCACTTGATCATTTGGGTGCCATAAATTCTAAGCTAAATAAAAAAGTCATTGAACGAACCATATATGAGAAACAATTAAATGTGAGTGGTTTTTATGATTCAGGATATCACCATTCAGCTCAACGATGCTCTAAGTTTTCTAAAAATTCAAAATTTTGTGGAAGAATCAGATTTCTCTATAAAATACGATAAATTAATACATGGTTATAATCGAGCCAAACAGGATGTTGGTGAAAAAATGAATAAAAAAAATTCAAAATTAGTACCTTTGCAACAATGATCATCAGCAAAAACTCAAAGAATCTATTGATTCCCTGTTATCTCAGCAACAATCACTTCAAGTGCACATAGGCCAATTAGAAAGTTCTTATAAGCTCAACCATGAAAACGAACTAGAGTAATTATTGGTGATAATTATTCAGTCTTAAACGCCAAGTCCATGATATTACCTCAAGAATTGATAAAATTAAGTTAATGGCCGTAGAAGTGTCCCATAAGGAATCTATTTTAAAAATAAACAAATTTTGTTAAAAAATATGGAAAACGATTCCACTGACCAAAATAGATTATCCGAAATAGATGCAGAATTCCGCGAAAAGAATAGCGAATTGAATTTATTGGAGTGTCAAATTACTGCGCTACGAGAAAAAATAGCCATTTCAAAAGAATACGAGACATATCGATCACAGGTAGATGAATTATACAATGAAATTACTCAAATGTATTTTTATTACCTCTATAAGCTATTCGAGAAATAAAATAATCATTGATATCACTTTCTCAGAACCTGAAATTCATGCTAATTCAAAAGCATGCGAAATTATCATCGTTCTCTCGCAAAGTTTGGCTGATATCGAACAAGAAATACATAATTTCCATAGTTCGATATCTTGTATCGAGTTTGAAAAATCTCAAATTAATGCCCGAATAGAAGAATACGAGTATAAATTTATTTAAAATCTTAAGAAATCAACTTAAAGAAGTTGAAGCTACTATCAAGGAGATGACAGCCTTAAATATCATAACGGATGATTCAAATCGAATAAATGAACAAATTTCTAAATATTTGAAGTTTTAGTCATATGAATATCAGGAAATTGGTCAAACATCAGACATTAAAATCTTTTCATAGAAAAGCTGCTAATAAGGTCACGAAGACTTTGTTGTGTCCAACTTGTGATTCGTCAGTCGATCATCGTCACTCTGATGTTGCTCTTAAAGTAACTAGAATCTTAACATCAGATAAATCTCACAGCTGAAAAACACTCGAAAAAATATAAAAAATTTAAAAAACTTCATAAAAAATGTTTCGAATCTAAAAATATGTACGATTTGCAATTAATTCATAACGAAAAGGTTTTAATTTTTTACCATTGTCTAGTTTAAAGAATTGACGTGCAAAGAACGTCAAATATTTGATGATATCCAGAATTTAGTTGAAACAAATAATAACAAAAATAATATTCTCACCACTGAGAAAAAGCTGTTAGAAGAAAAAAGCTATAAAAAGTCTCAAATTAACCAAGCAATACTAGAAATTAATGTTGCGGCTGCAAGAAGCCAAGATATCGAGACATTAACTCAAAAAATGTCAAAAATTATGTATGAGACACCAACTGAAGGTAAGTTTTATTTATCACAACCTAAAATATAAAATACGACAAACTATTGATATAAATATTATTTTTGTATATAAAGAAATGGACTATAGATTGTTTTTTAAATTTAAAGGCTCGGTTTTTAAACAAAAAATTTTATTAAATGATTGTCATTTTGTTGTTGAAATCTCAATTTATATTTTTGGCATGTTAGGCACATCTCAACAGGCTGATCAAATTCGAGCTTAATAATTAAATGCGTTGTCATTTTAAATCTTATATCTTTAAGTATATACAATTAAAATTCCTTGCTCAGACTAATTTAAAATTTTTGCATCGCTGAACGAATCATTGAAGGATATTTCGAACACAAAGATATATATTAAGACAAAATATCTTCCCATAAAAAATTAATTATGTTCTTTTGAAATAATTAAAATTTTAAGAAAATTGATTGATCAGACCAACAATATTTATTATTCAAGTGCATTAATTCAGTTCTTCTGCTATTTATTTGAGGAAGAATAATTTCTTTATGTGCTTTCATCGTTAATAAATCTTTCTTACAACAAATTTAATTAATTAGGATCTAATAATACCTGTTATTTTTTGAATATAGTTAGACTTGCTAGGTTTTAACATTTTTGTGTGGTTTAAATTGTAGTTTGTCTCTAGTTATGAACATTTTATTCAAAAATCCTAATTTAAAATCTATTTTAATATAAATATTTCCAAACTGATGAATTTATCGTTAAAATGTAAAATTTATTACAAAAACTCTGACTTATTTATCAAATTAATATTACCACCAGTGATATTTTTTAACGTAACTTATCATGTAAAGGTTTTTTATTTAATAAGATGTTGTCAATGGTTGATCTTCCATCATTCTATATCAATAAAATTTGTTATTTAATATTAATCAATTATTCCACATAATACCTGATTGCTTTAAATTCAAAAATACTGTAATTTATACCGTTTAAATCATGATAAACCTCATCGTTTTAAAAAATTAACCATAAAATTGACCAGTTCATTTTCTGAAGAATAATTTTACAAAGAATCAAATTGAATTATATATCCTAAAAAGCGATTTTTAAGTTAAAAATTTAATTAAATATTTTTTATCATCTTGTTTTAACATTTTGATCAATTTTTGAATATTAACCTAAATGATTGAAATTATGCATAAATTTAAATATTTAAAAAAATTTCACATTTTAGTTTTGATATTATCAATATTATTTTAAAAAAGATTGACTTGTTCTGAAGGTTATTAATTTTGCTGATATTTTGCATTTAATTGGTAATTTTTGGGCATATCTAGCTTATCTGGTCTTTATTAAGCCTTAAACTAAAAAGACGCCAAAATATATTAAATATGATTAATAAACCATTAAATTTTATTAAAATCTATACCGCCGTTTAAAAATAATCTTAGTATTAATACTTGATTTATTATTAGTTTTTTCTGGATGCATTATAATAAATTAAAATAGTAAATAGCAATAATGCTTTTATCGCCGACCGCCCCTATCCAGGCCTCTATTTTCATCACCAGCATTGGTCATTTTTAATGTCAGGAAAAATTTATTGAATAGAAGATCAAAATAGATAGTCATCAGTAAGGCCTACGATTTTTTTGTCAAAATATCTCTTAATTTATATCGTCAGGTGATCATGTTTCTGCGAATGCACAAAAAAAGTTTTATCAATCTTTACGAATTATAATTAGTTTTATGAACAGCTAGGTTTTAAATAAAAAAAGATTAGTCTTAAAATTCCTCAGTCTGCTGAAAATCTTAAGCTCTTGCCATTTATTAATGTTTTTTGTCCATTTATTGATGATTTATGAAACGATATTACCGAAGATAATGAACACGTGACAACATAGCTTAAAATATACAGTAAAAAATACTTAATTTTTCTTTAGTAGGATCTATGCCTTTCTGTCATTAAAATTAAACTCAGCGGCAGTTTTATTAACTGCCATTAGTATAAATAAGATTTGCTTGGTCAATAATTATCACTTGTTCGTTACTTTTAATTTTGAATCACTATTCCTCATCAATTTAAAGATAATTAATTAAAATTTTTTTTCATTATATTGATGGTTACAAATAGAGCTTGTAAAGAAAATTGATGAAATAATGACTGAAGCTGAAAATATTCGATCGACAATGTTTTGCATTTAAATTTTATAAAAGACAAATTCTTCAAGCGGAAATGAATTCAAAAAGCAACATTATTGAATCAAGAAAGATCGAAAGAGATGCCTTATGTCAGGAAATATATTCCCTATATGAAGAGCTTGTAATATTTATTCTGTAATCTTAGTCAAGCATTAGACACAACATTAATATGATCGAAGAACTTAATTTTCAACAGACGGATCTAAGTAATAAACTCAAGGCATCGAAAGAACACGCTGAGGGGTTTAAGTCTCAAATATCCGATAAAATATTAACGTTGAAAAATATTTCTGAGAATCTTTCATCTCAAAAAACCAAATTTTCCAGGCTGTCGAAAAAAATAGACGACTTACAGCAAGAAACAACCAAACAGAACTTTGTAATCGATCGAGTTGTGCAAGATTGCAAAAAGTAACGTAAGTTTCTGATCCTTAAGGATGAATGATGAACAGATTATTGATAAGTTAAAAATAATCTGTCGTGATGTATCCGATTTTCAAAAAACTATTACTACCATTAATATAGAAATCGAGCAGCTGAAAACCAGTCGGAAAAATGTCGGGGAAGAGTTAGAAAAATTAAAAGTTAATTTTTAATCCAACATAGATAAAATTTGATATGCTTCAAATATGTATGAAGGTCAGAGACATAAATGATAAAATATCCATAAACCAGTCAGAAATATCTAAAATCTCTCAACTTGTTTCTCAAATATGTGCTGGCAAGGATCTTCCCAAGTATCTTCATATTTCTATTAAGTGAATTGGAATCATTAATTACTAAAGCACAAGAGGTCCATAATAAAATTTCAAAAATAACGGGCAGCTTAATAGAGATGGAGCGTCAAAAGACTGATCTTGAAAAGGAACTAAGCTCTCCTCCTTATTGTGATTCAACATTTAATTACCTTAAGAGCATAACAAAATTGAAAGTAAGTTTATCAATTATCAAAGATAATTACAAAAACTATCAATGATCTTGACAAGTACTACAATGCTCTTGACTAGTAAAAAATTTATTTAATCCAGTGCAATTACCATGTATCATTCAGACAAAATGGCCCAAATCAACAAGATTATTAAACAATACTGGTCGGTTGCCTATTGTTCCGATGGTCTCCATTTTTAATAATTCAGATATTGAAACGATTGAGATTTGTTCTGAAATCGATGAAACTGAAACAAAGTTTAAACAACGAAAATCTTACAACTACCGCGTGATAATGCTTAAAAATGCAATAAGTCTTGATATGAAAGGTCGCTGTAGTGCAGGACAAAAAGTGAAATTTTGTATTAAATGTAGATGATAGCTTCAATAATAATTCGATTAGCGCTTTTTAAAGCCTTCCGAGGACCTTGTTCATTTATTGCTCTAGATGAACCAACTACTAATCTTGATGAAAATAACATCAAAGGTCTGGCTGATTCAATTAGATGCATCTCAAAAAATATTGGAAAACAGGATAAATTTCAAATCATACTTATTACACATGACGAAAAATTTCTTCAATACATTACTCATGATCAAGATGTCTCATGCTATTTTCATGTTTTCAAAAATGAAAGGTTTGCTGCATTTTTCTCTATTTAGTGGCTATTCCGTCATAGCAAAGAAAAAAATTTCACAGCTTTGTCGATAAAATTTAAATATTATAATCTCCTTTGATAGCAATAATTTAAAATTATTAAAGTCCATTCATAGCATTACGAATTAGCTCACGTTGCCACCTGATCAGAATCAATTTCATATTCACCTTCAATACA
>JBBNEX010000390.1:0-31716 GCA_038021265.1 Cyprinella venusta | reverse complement strand
TATGTATGATAAATATAGACAAATTTAATTGCATTAAAAATCAGTTTAATTCATTTATTGAAAATGACAGAGATGCGTATTAAATCAGCAGATAAAAATGTAAATTGCAAATAACAGCACCTGGGGTATAATAATATTATATTTTTTAATCGTTTTTTATCGATTATTTTCGACATTTTGAAGAAAATGTCGAGCTCTAGAGAGATGCACATATCATTGAATAATTCGTTATTTGATGATGAACTATGTGGAATGAATTAAAATGAATTTTTTTCTAAAAACCAAACTCATTCCAAAATGCGTTAACTTAATTTAACTAACTGAGCTAAAGGACTTATTTTTAATTCATAAGACAAAGGGAAAGCGTGTTTATAATAAATGAAAATTATTGAGATGAATAAAAAATATAACCAACGATTAATCGTTAAATGCACAAGTTCAAATGAAATTTTTAGAATAAGTTCAAACAAGGTCACACTTACCTCTTGTCGCCATTGATTCAATAAAAAGCATGGTCTATGTCGTATTTAACGTGAAAAAAAAATGTCCGATGAGCTGACACAAGATTCTGATGATATTAAAAACACCCAAAGATCTGTAGAAAAATATTGTTATGATTTTTTTGGAACAAAATGCAGGCAAGATTTGTTCTACATTTCACTCAAAGTGGCATTTACCGACCAAACTAAAACAGGGGTGATCCCTAAGTTTGTAATGCGCAAAAAATTTGAAAAATCTGTAATTTTTTCCTTAAACCATTCAGGAAGATATCGAATCGCGTGTAAGCTGTTACTCATCGGATGAGAGATTCGACGATGTTGTTAAAATAATGGACGGGATTGCTTCAGAATTTAACTTCGATCTACGCAATGCCACTTTTACCAACTCATGTCCTGAATCGATACAGATTGCTTTGAATTCTTTACAACTTAAAACATTTGATAAACTTCTCATAATGTCGGACTGTGGAACTATGGTCCGTAATGTAACAAAAGGAGCTTGTGAAAACAAAGGGTGCGTTCTAGATACTCTACAGGTGCCCATGCCTCTTACCAAAATGAGTTGTCTGCTAGACCTATTCGAGGAAACATTTGTTAATTGCCAATACCGGGCAGTAATATTGGAACATATAGCCCCTAAAGGAGGAGTTCTTTACCCCGTAAGAATTAATTTTTTACCTTTAGATTGATCTACTTGCCAGAATATGCAAACGACACAACGTTGCAACCATTATCGATGGAAGTTACGCTATTGGTCAAATACCCATTGATTTAAAAAAATTAGATGTCGATATTTATATTGGTTAGAATATCTTATAATCTTTAGGTAATTTTCATCGTTGGTATTTTTGCCTCTCGAGGTGTGTCCTTTATTTGCGTATCAAATCAATTCAAACCATACTTGCGTCCTTTGGTGGATTGTTTACCTCATAAAGCAGACGAAGAAATGCTATTATATACGTTTTACAAACACTATGAAGATCAAATCACAAACATTTCTACAATTGAGTTCGGTAGAGAATTTTTGAGTTTTATTGGTGGGCTGGTATACTTTTACGTTTAATTAGGTTATTGTCTCGGAATATAATTCTAAACTACTTCGATGGGCAATTAATCATCTGCAAACCACGTGGAATTCTAAAGCTTTAAAAATAACTCGGACTATGAGAGCCCCTTTTATGACATTTGTCAGATTACCAATATGCATTGAGCGCCATCTAATATCCGTTCATGGTCTAAAGGCGGCAAGCCGCGAGTTCGTCAGGATGATGATGACAAAATACAACGTGGCCACTGGAGCTAAAATCATAGATAATTCATTGTATTGCCGCATAACTGCAAATATATACAATACGAAAAAGGATTATGAGATTCTTGCCAAAAAAGTTCTTGAAATGAACAATGAACTTCGGATTACTTCTTACATGCCAACAAAATGCTAGAATGAAAAAAATAATTCTAAATACAAAAATAAAACTAATATGGATTCATAAATTTATATGCTATTATTTTTTCGGGTAATAAGATTGTTATGTAATACAATGATATACGTTGACTATCAGCAACTACCAATAAATCAAACATATCGTAATCCAGGGTAAGATTCAGATCAAATTGGTAGATTGGCTCTGGGTGATAAAAGGCCCATATTCGTAAAATACAATCTGAGCCCACTAATATAGATTATTATGTGACACTTACTTGAAAAAATGTACTCAGAGTCCTTAATAATCACTAATTTACTTCGATGATATCCTGCAGTCTGATTTTCAAAGTAGGAACAAGCCAGCCGAAATTCGTCAGCATAATAAAAATGCAGAATCTTTTTATAAAATAAATTTATCAGCATAATTATTGTCAAAAATAGGGTAATATCATCAAATATGACATTTAAGTTAAAAATACTATTTTGCGAAAATTTAGAGTAACAAGCAATATCAAAACATTGAGAAGAGATAAAAGGGGGTTTTATAAAGGTTTTGAATTCCATTATTATTTATTTTTAATCTCGCTAGGCGTTGAACAAGCAAAATGTAGAAAAAAAAGGAAGCAAGTGTGAAAATTTATCATTAAACTCAAAAACAAACAGCGTTTCGTCCAATATTTTTACAAAATTCACATAATTTTTAAAAAAGAGTAATTGTAAGAATTATTGAAAAAAAATTTAATGTAAATAAAACATTATCGTAACATTACGCTAGAACTTGAACTAATGTTATAATACAGATCAGTGCAGATAAGTAGTGTTTCTTAATGCCAAAATTATGAAATCGGGTCTCAATTAAAAATTGAAATGTTTTCTTTTAGTTCCTTAAAGAATGCTGTCCATAGTTGTTTTTAGAATTCATAGGTATATCAGATTTTGCTCTTATCAAAGAATTAGATTAAACTACAATCTCAAAGTGTAGTTGAATTTAATGTAGAATTTATATGGGAGTCTTGTACTATTTTGACATAAGGTTCTTAAAAATATTTAAATTTATATATTTTCAAAAATAGATAAAAAAATAATACGGAAGTCACTCAATTGTTAATGTCAGACTTCTCCATGTTTCATCTGTTTTATCAGAAAAAAATATATCAAAATGCTATTTAAATCTTTTACCATACAGAGAATGCGTGTTTAACAATATTAAAACATCGAAACGGCGTCATTAGCTCAATTTGTAAGATTAAGCAATAAGTTAAAACACGATAATTAGTTTTACATCATTTTGAGTGAAAATATTTTAAAATATTTTTGATTTTTATATTAAAATAATTTTTTAAGCAGAGCGGTTTTGGTTCGGTGGCTTAAAAGGATGAATTTTAAAAAAGCCAGAATGATAACAGAAGAAAAAAACGTATAGAGCAATGATCGTATAATTATTTTTTATTATTGTTAAGGAATCCAGGATTAGTATGAGTTTAAAAAATGATAAAAAATAAACTTACAGTTCCGTCGAAATACGTAACAATATATTCAGAATTTTTGACAGCAATAATCTTGTCAACTGGGCTGTTATGTTTGTGCAAAATTATGCTCTTTGAACCATGTTCGCAAAGTTTTCCATCAAATTTACCATACATCATATTTTTCTGAATTGTTAAGCAATTATTTACTCCATCATTTGTACAAAAAGAAGTCATCTTGCTTATTTTGACTAAATTATTAATAAATTATTACATTTCCATGAAATATCAAACAATAAATCGTGGATAGATCTTGACATTTCAAGTACTCCAATATCAGTTGCTAATAATTAAAATTTTTCAATTTATAACTTAATTATAAAGAAAGCTAATCTTAAAAAAAATTTATTTCGTTTTTCATTAGTTTGCTAGTAAGATCGTATCATATCGTTAGCCGAGTATTGTAATTAATTTAAAAATGAAAGTTTTTTTAGAGAAAATTGAATATATGAGTAAAACAAAATTCAGCAGAACTGTGAATAGATCAAGATAAAAACATAATCGTTTAATTTTTTCTTTCGATAAAATATTCTTAAAAACCCTCATCTATTTGAGAGATCTTAGACAAATAGTCGGCATTGTATCGTTATATTTTTATTTTAAATAACTAATGTGTTAAGTTGATAGGCCTGGGCTGTATATTACAAAAGGTTAATGAACACACGCGAAAAGTATTAAACACTTATTAATTACTGCTTTAAAAAAGAAATTTTAGTTTTTTTGACATAATAGATGTCCGAATCGAATCTAAAAATATTTAATAGATCTCCGTATTGTGTATAATAGGCTTTCCCATATTGTCGTTAGGTACAGGGCGAGTACAGAATTTTCCTAAATTAATTTCTGACAAATCGGTTTGCGGGTATTGCATCTGAGCATCCATTACATAGTCATTGATATTATCTAGGAAAGATTTTAAATTTTAGTTTAAAATTTTTCGGCATAAAAAATGAGTGAATCGGTTAAAACTAAATTCTAATCTGAGATATCCAAGATTTTGAAATTTTCGAATATGTTTTTCTAAGTAAATCCAGTCCGATTTTAGATTTCAACATCCTTATCACCAATGAAACTAGTATTAATCCTTCCATTATATATATTAACCGCATAAATAAATTCATCTTCGAATATTTTTTGTGAATTATAACTTCATTACCATGACTGAGGTTTCTATTTTTATAAATCAGTAAATTAAATATAAAATTATACTAAAAGCTTTATTTATAATTGATTTTTTGGTTTCTTTATTATCATTAAAGAGTCGAATATCTGAACTGATACCGAAAACTAAAATGGTTTAAAAAAAAAGTTGATAAACCTATATTTTCTGATTTTTTATCAGAGATTTTGGAAAAACAGGATAATTTTACTTTAAGAAATATTGATGTTATGAAAACGCCCAAGATATGATACAGTTGTAATACGAAACATTATAATGATCAGACGATTGATTAAACATTATATTTGGTTTAGAATTTATGCCTTGAAACCTTAAATTTTAGAAATTAATTTTAATAACCACTTTTCTAGAAATTTACACTGAGTTAAACTTTATATCATGTCGATGTCTATAAAACCGCATTGAACAGACGATTTCGTTAAAAATGGTTAAATTGCTAAAAAATCAAAAAAGTATCTGAAATTTCCCTTGACCTATATTATTACGGCAAATTTCAAAAAGGAAAGATAATCATTACTATAATTCTCCCCCAATTGAGATATATCGAATATTTTTTAATGCAACCTAGAATTCGTGTTGGCACATTATGAATGGTTGTAGATCAGAGACATAAAAGCAACAAATTATACTATTAAAACTCTTGAAAAATATTGATCATTCAAAACCATTCGCTAGTACTTTTGAAGAATAATTTAAATTATTAGTAGAAAACTAAATTTATAATAGCGAGAAATTCGACGAATTTTTGATGAAAACGCTTAACATTTTAATAGAAAATCATCAATTTCTATCTTGGTGTTATGTAAAATTAAATTCTTTAGAAAAATTTGCTGATGAATTTTATATTTAACGATAACGGTCAAGGAGTGATTAAAATTACCCGTAAAGCAAAAATACCAAAGAAGTCAACAATTTTTGTAAAAAGCTGAAATTCCCTATAATAAAATTGGCTTCTTTCATCGATCAAGCCCATCATTAGAAATTACCAGTAATTGCTTACGGGTATTTTACAGAAAGATAGAAATATCTGCCAGAATGTAGTTTTGAATGATATTTAATTGAACGTAATAATAATTTGAAAAGAATGATTGCCCAAATTTCGAAATTGCCTCAAAATGGTTTAAAAATGGCTGGTTGATACTTTAGTAGACGGAGGTTTATATTCAAGGTCAAAAAGAATTATAGAATGATGATCCAAAAATTTGTCTTCTGTGGCTAAAACAGCTAACATGAGCTACAAATATATTTTTTTTAAGAAAAAAAATTATTAACGAAACGTTTAAAACTATATTTTAATTTTAAACAAGCCATTATTATTCTTGACTTCAATTAGTGTTTTAAATAAACACCATATAATTTTTTTTATAAATGGCATTCAATCGATTTGCAGCAGCGTGATTAATGCATTTTTTCGACCTAAAGTCATTCAATTTTCAAAATAATAATTTTCTTATTGTTGACGTTGTTGGGTGCAAATAAAAATTTAGAAATTTGTATTAGCGCATGGTTTGGATTCCTTTTTTTTGAATATTGTACAAAATTATGCTCAAAAAATGAGATTAGTTTTTTTTAATAAAAGGCTTAGAAACAGTTCTAACAATCTTCTTAAGTTATTTAGTTTATACCATAATTTAATTTCTTATATTTTTATTCAAAGAGTACAAGTATTAATAGAAGTTTTAAAAATTGATCTGAACTCGGATAATTGCAGTGATTTAATTTCTGACGCCAGACGTAGAAAATTGTCAATTAATTCTATTAAGGGATTTTTTATCTTAAATCAATGTTGACTAAGTTAAAGGATGACTTAATTTGCTCAATTTGTTGTTTTCTTCATCTATAAATTAAGATATGAAAATAATTTACGAAATATTTAAATATTATCGAAAAATATAAATCTTTGAGTCTAAAATTCATCTTTCTGTAATTTTATAATTTTTGTATTTATAAAATTAAAATTTTATCATTGACAAATTTATTCGGTCATTATTATCAGGCTTGCGTAATATTGTGATAGGTTTTGTCAAAATATCATGAATATTGTCCGTCTTGGAATATATTTGCCTAAAATATTTTAAAATGATTTAATTTCTGAGTCAAAATAAAATGATTTATCCGACCTTATAGTTTTAAAACGCAATTTAAGCGACTTACTTGCTACAAGGCTTCCTGAAATCCAGTCAGTCACTTCAATCTGCAAAATTCTGCAACATTCCATAATTGTCTCACATTTTACTAATGTTAGCCATAACTTACAAGTATAATTTGAAAGAGAAAATATATGCGTCGAAAAAGATTTTCCATTGGGTGAATTGCATAAAGTTCTAATTAAAACATAATAAATACGTTATTTCATTTAAGTGACTGTTATAGAAGGATTCCACCACTTCGAAAGGAAACTTGATTTAAATCCTTTGAATACCCATATCTCAAAACGCACCTCATCCTTTCGTTTCAGAAAATTTTCATTAAATTCAATAAGATCATATCTTGTAAAATTACTAATAATACCGGATACTGCGTTCGTTGGAACACTGAATGGCAATTAATGGAGAATCGCTATTTTTGATGAACTGTACATCACGCTAATATCTTACTTTCAAGTTATCAAAATCAGAATAAGCATTGTGGAGAATTAGAGGCGATGATTGAAATGTTTTAGAGACACAATGTCTCAAATATTGTCTAGAATTAAAATTTATCACATACATTCTCATTGAGGCCACAGTGAACGCATTGATTAAATACTTTGGGGGAATCACCAACATTATGCATTTTTGTTTGGCTTTTAGTTCCTAAGATTAACTAAAAATATATGTATCTTCAAATTATTGAATGATTATGCAATACGCTTTAAGCTTATAATTTTTAAGCTTTTACCCATATCCCCTTAAATTATACTAGTTCGAAATAATAAGCCACTGCAGTAAATTGACATGTTTTAGTTCGGAATGTTTCAATATACTTTTACTAAATTTTGATGGGTTTCTGTGTAAGTATCAGGGTTATAATGCAAACTATCTTAAAATATTGTCAAATAGAAAAATGTTCGCCACTTATTGCTGCAGAATTATCTTAATATACTAAGTGATTATAAATGCTTAATCTGCCTTAAATCACTATCAATTTCCCGATTCATTAAGTACAGTGATATCTCGCATAGCGTTTTTAATTCGTTATAGGAGTAAGTACATTATGAGAAACGATCGTTGTGCGAAACATGCTTTGAACTTAAATACAATAACAAAAAAATTATTTGGTATTTCAACAAAAAAAATTAAAAACTCGGGTTTGGAGCAGTTTTGTGTGTGGATATCATTCATTCTCAAAAACAAATGTTAATCCATGACAAACACGCGCGCATTAGCGAAATAGTGGAATCTGATTTAGTTCATTGCACCAAACATGGTTCGTTATGCGAGTTATCTATTAATAAAAAAAAAGTAGGTTATGCGCAGCGCACATTATCCGAGGACTACTTTATGGGAGGTATCAATGTATTATTCAATGTTAGGAAAAAAATGGATCCATGAACCCAAAATGGTTTATAAAGGGATAAATAACTTTTAATACTGTAATTCTTATCTTGAAATGAGCATAACCTCCTCGATTGAGTGAGTAGGCGCTAATCCACGCATGTCGATAATAGGATTCGATCTATATTAATTTCTAGCTAGCAGCTAATTTTTTATTTACGTTGATTGAGGTACACTTAGTTTTACATAATTGACATTGATAATCAAATGTGTTATTTTTAAATTAAAGTGTTCGGATGTTCTTAATATAAATGGGTTAACTTTTTATTTTTACATACAATTTAATAAGGAACTGGCATTTACAAGCTGCAAAGTTGACGATCAGAAGGTTAGTAAGAATCTTATGATTACAACCTTTATAAGTATTAAATATTTCATAGATATTATATTTCTAACATCCATTGAAAATTCATAGTTAATTATTAAAAGCAGATTTTTATGAAAACAGTCTAATTAACTAAATATTTAAAAGTTAAGGCGACACAAAATCTGCTCATGTGGTCAAACTTTAAAGAATCTTCATTTAGATAAGTTTTTCATAATATTTTATTATCTCAGCCCCAGATAGAGCTATATTAACATTTCTATGACCCCGATCCAAGACAAATTAAAATTTTTTATTGATCAGTTTATTTTAAAGTTGACTCAGATGAAATCTGATTACCCCTATGTGGGGCCTGTCTTCTCCGTTGAGAAATGCTGATTTAGATGGATCTACTTTTTTTTCTTTGCAGTAGTTTGCCGCGCATAATTACTTTTAAAAATGCAAAGGAAACGAAAATCTAGAACTGGTGAATTAATTGATGTGTTAAAACTAGGTTGTAGGCGTAAGAAGATAATTGGTGCTTAAAAAGAACAGGAAAAATAAAAAATGAAACCAAAAAATATTATTTGTAAGCTATGCATTCGATTAAAGTTTACTGGTTTCAGAAATAATCCAAAAAGGAGTATTATGAGTTAGTACTCCTTTAACTTCCGTTGAAATATTGGAGCACATCGTATTTGTATCAATCACTAAGGCTAATATAACCAAAAATTTTGTTGACAATTTATTATCTAACAGCTTAAAAGTTATTAAAGAGTATCGAAGTTTTTTGAAGCCAAGGTGTATGGAAAATCTGAATGATTAATGTCAGGCTTGAATATTATTTGATCGGAGAACTGTGACTTTGGTGGCATCACTGGCACAGTAAAAAAACTATTTTCTTTCTGATTTTATGGGGTATAAGAAAATAGAAAAGGGCGCATTGAAACTGCACAGCGTCAAAAAATGGCCTGTATTTTAACGCTGGAAATAATTTTTTTAATGAATTAATGTGTACTTTTGATTATGGTGCCTTGGTGCGCGACAAAGGCACAAATAAACAAAATTTAGAGCTAAATTGTTAGCTTGTGAGATGAGAATTTCAAAATTTTTTTTTACAAAATATGAATAATTGAAATGATTAATACGCAACAATTTTTTACCTTTTTATTTTTTATAGTTTTTTGTTCAGTTGCAGGATTTTTCTTAAGTGGATCATTAACAAAGTATTTTCCTGACTTTTCGTCAAAATACATTCCTGGAATATCTACATTAATAAATTTGACCTTACTTCCTAGATACTTTTTACCTTGATTCATAGTTTGTTAAATAGGGTTGTCAATTAATTTTTAGATTTTTTCAACAATTTTCTAAACTTTAAAAATTAAATCAAGAGTATTTTATTCGGTGGATAAAAGTAAAAGCGAATAAAATATTTGACCTATTTTTTGCGCATGTACATAAATACCAGAGTCATTTCATTTAATATTTACCAATCAATTATAAAACCTGATTATGGGCTAATAATACTTAAAAAATAGAATATCGTCATGATTTATATTTTTCAAAGTTTGATGAGCTAATAACTGTCATAAATAGAAATTCTTAAACACGATTTGAAAATTAAATCTAATTGATCGACATCCTGAGATAAAAATCATGAATCAAGTTGCCTAATTATTCAGAGCTCACATTCAATTATAATATCAGATGTGGACAGCGAGAAAATTATTTTTACCACAATTTGTCCCTTACAATATGATTATGTACGAAAACTCAACGCTGAAAGTTAAATCTTACATAAATCAACAGCTTGTAATCCTTCAGCTGCAAGAGTAAAATTAGAATAGAAGGCAACATGATAAGAGAAGCCTCTAAAATATTCGCGATTTAACGATATAAAGATTTTACAAGCTTAACAAGGGTCAACAATGATTTTATGTATGACTGAAAAATAAAGAACAGTGAGTCGTACTCCAGTCAGTCTTTCAAATAATGGATCTGTATTCATAAGTCAGTTGTTGATAAAAAGTTTATGTAGTGTGACTACTAGTTCAATTATTCTTCAACCATAATCACACCTAACAAACAAGAGTTATTAACTAATTTTCAATAAATTTGTTAACTTAGGTAAGGGTGCCGTAATTGATTGCTTTTTGGTGTAAGAATAAATACATTTATTTTTTAACAACCGAAACTTTCACCAAAAAGTCTGTAAAAATATACCAACTAGCATCAGGGATATTTTAGTATATAAATAGATATATATAATATTCAAATAGGATCACAGCAGAGGTGATTGCGAATTGTTTCAGTTGTTTGCGAGATTTGCCTATGGTCTTAGATTTGAAGCTTCTCTTTCAAATTCTTTTTTACATTATTATAGTACGGTTCAGATCTGAGTTTTTAATTCTAAGATCGATAATTTGATAATGCATTTACTTTTTAAATCTAAACTAGTGTTTCCCAACCTTTTTTGTGTCAGACCCTACATTATATTTTATAACAATTCAGATGCTCGCGATTCAGATGTAACTTAGTATCCTTAAAAATCGGTCTTTTTTGAAGTTTACCCAATTAAATGTAATAGTCTCCCACTATGGAAAGTGTGGTCCATGTTGGGAATCACTGATCTTAAAACCTGGATTTTTGGATCAAAATTAAAAAAATTTGGATTCTCTATCGACCAGAATTTCATTTACTGATTATTAAATGATTTAGAATAGTTGCTAGAAAATAAATGTCGGAATTTTATAATAGTGTTAAATACTTAAATTACATTATTTACAAAATCGAATAATAAATTTGATTCCACCGGGTAAAAATTTAATTATTACTTGAAATAAACGATAAATTATAATATTTAACTTATAAATTTATAATCGTTGATATTTTACAGCTGAAAAGTAACAAAAATCCGATGATTATACGCAAGCGCTTTAACTGGGGATAATATTCGATAATTCAAACATCTTGAGATTTGAAAGCATAATTTTTTATCATCTTGCTTCAAATGTTTTCGGAATTCATATTGAATGAAATTGATGCAAGAATATTTTACAAAAATGTTGGAAATTGGAAAAATGATAACGCCAAAATGTCGAATTATTTAAAAACTGTCAATCTCTCAGATTATTGTGATGATTTTGTCTCAAAATTTTATTCTGCCCTTTTTCAAGAGATTAATTCAGTTGTAAAAATTTTTTTATATTCAGTCTATGATGAGTAAAAGTTTTAATAAACAAAAACACGACCAAAAATCCTTAATCCTTTCAAGTATAATAGAATTACCACGATTTTTAAAAGACAAATTTCTTGTTTGAGTTTTTGTAATTTTTAAGGCACAATACTTTTTATTTTTGAAATTCGTGTTCAATTACAGTGTTTGTCACAAACTGGTATTAATGGAATATGTAAAACCTCAAGATTTGGTTACATATCTATTTCAAAATTCAAAAGATCAAAAATTAAAAGAAGGTTCAATAAAATAATCTCATTATAGAATTATTGATTCCACTATGTCAAGACTTACTTTCCTTCAATTTCACTGCCTCTGCTTTTACCGGAGTCGTCAAATACATATTATCAGAGTCAGAATGTGTAAATATTCTTATTTTTATTTATTAATTAATTCGTGGAAAAATATTTCTTAGAGCATAAATTCACTTCTGTGCACTTCAGAACTTCTGCTATTTTATATCACATATTTTTTTGAAAAACTAAAGTTGGTGTCAAAATAAAATTTTATTTTTTTTAATAGGCACATATTTTACAATATAGGATTTTTAAACTAAGTAATACATTTAAAAAAATTATCGATGTTGTATGGCACGTTAATTTATGAAATTTGAATTGAATCAATTCATTAAATTTACATTAAATTCCCGATTTGTGTCAGTTAAATTATCTAAGGCACGTGCTCTATTGTTCTTATTACCCTTGACAGAGGCATTGATTTTTAATTTATTTTTTAAATGTTTTACCTTGTTACAACTTTTTACAACTACTAAAATTTAATTATCCATAAAAATTTTTAAGCTCGTTATTCAGCTCTGTGTTTAAAAAACCTTTAAAATTTAATAAAAGAGTTTCCTTGTTCAACTAAAAACATTTTAATCATAAAAATACAACCGATTGCAATTTATTTTAGGTCTCCTATTTAATAATTGTTTTAAAGGATAATTCTTTTCTTATAAGTAATTTTCTTATGTTTATTTTCAATGTAGTTGTTCATTAATAGGTGGAAAAACAAATCAAAACTCGTAAATATTTTATGTAATGTTGCTAATGTTCGCGAGCCATCTTCATATTTCCACTTTGACGGCTCTCCTGGCAGTGTAATTATTTTTTTATCTATTTAGGCTATCATATTACCAATAATTCCTGATCTTTTTCATAAGGATGAATTTTCGATTCTATTATGGTTCAATATTCGAAATTTGAGCCAAATTGTGTCTGAAATTGCATCAAATTCAACTGATCAAGAGACATCAACACCTGATTTTTGTTTAATTACGTATATATTTTATAAAAATGTAGATTCTGCACTGACTATGGTATTTCATTATCTGTAAAAATATCAAATAAATGTTTATTTTGTGAATTTACTGATGGTAGCCGAAAACACTCAGCATCCTTCAATTTTAATATTTCAGAAAATATATGGCATTTGTTAGGCATCACCTTCTTGTCAAAAGAACAAAATTCAGAGATAAAGTTTTTTTTGGATTCTGTGTGCGTCGGTCAACCCGTTTTTGATCTAAAATATGGCAAATCGCAATTCACAAGAGGCTTTATCGGAGTTTCTAACCAAAATAATTCCGAACCTTGTTTTGTTGGATCCATAGGAAATTTATATATTTATGATATTTGCTTAAATAATTCTGGCATAAAAGCAATTTATGACTATGAAAAATCATTTTTAAATACTGGATATTGCATTAATGATAATTCTTTGGTTCAAATTTTAAATATTTCTGACGCTGTTCAAAGAAGTCCAAAATTCATATTGAATCCAATGTTCGCGTTTGATTACTTGTGCCCTGATATTTCTCAACAATCATCATTGTATTCAAAAAGTCCTTATGAAGCTGTTTTTTCATCTGGAGTCATTTTGATCAAACGAAATAGACTTATGGATCTTATCCTTCAAAATGGCGGAATTAGTTTACTTCTTGTAATTTTAAAGGAAATTTGTTCCTGGTCAAATTTACAAAATGTACAAATATCTAAGATTGTGTATTATATTAATATTCTATTTAGTATTTCGTTTTTAAAATTGACAAATAAAATTATTTTATCATCTGTGTATATTCAGAAAATGGTTATTCAAGAAAAAGTATTCTCACTAATTGTTAAAATTCTAAAATCTGCAAGCATTCCATTATTTCGTCAGGATTTGATGGATTTTGTCATTTCCGGTACAAAGTAATAATATTTGTTCAATTCATAGAAAGTTCATAACGGGTAACGTTTTAGTTCCGATACACGTAAATTTCCTTAGACACTTTTTATTTGACATTGATAGTTGGAAGTTATGGGATAGTGAGTCTTTACAGACGGCTTTATTCTTTTTTCACGAGGAACAACTCGGACATATCAAAATATGTCAATATCTTATAAATTATGTTGGAATAACTCCTTTTGTTAAATTATTACTACTCTGTTTCTATAATGATTCAACTAAATTGGAAGTTTCTCTAACAAACAATGAAATTGTGATCAAGTCTTTGATATTAAACGTTGTTAAAATTATGCTGGTCAAGGTTTGAAAATTAAAACAATTTAGAATCCGTTTTTACAAGACTTTGAATTCCAAAGCTGCCTTTGTTATTTTTTCTCAAACATGGTGATCTCCAAAATTTTATCATAGGAAACATTGAACGAGTTACTCAACATCATGAATGAGATATCTTTTATTGACAAAAAACAGTTTACTGAAGCGTTTTCTAAAACAACAACACTGATGTAAATTTTTAAAATTATCTTAGAATTTTTCATTCTTTCTTTTCATCTAAAAATGATTCCTTATTTTTCGGTGCCCTTAATTTATTGAGGATTGTCGTTTGTAATTGTTCTAATCAGTAAGAGTATTTTATAGTAATAAGATTCAATCGATACTTGTTTGACACCTTCGATCTTTGCTCCTTTCTCATATATCATCTTAAAGAGAAACAACTTACCTATCAGATTTATCAGTTTTTGGTAAACATGATGATTATTAATAATCCTGAAATCATGAAACAGCCGAAAATTCCCAACAACACGAACATATACTTATGTAGTCCAAAAATCATACGCGTTATCGCATGTCTTATATATCACCAAATTCAGGTTGATAAAACATGTCAACTTTCTGACGAGTCTTATAGGCTTATTTTAGATTTTATTCAAAAGCTAGAAGCCATTCTTGTCTCAAATGAATCGTCAGTAGAAAAGATATATTCTGACAATTCTTTTGGTTGTTGGATATTCATTTTGTATAAATTTTCATCAAACGTTCATGATCACTCTCTCGTTAAATCGATAAGTACAATCTTGGCATGTCTTGTGAAGTACTGCTTTAAACGTTTTGAAAATGGTTGGGTTACTTTTATGGATCTTTTAGGATATATTCATTTTGTTAACGAATACCAGCATTTTCCAATTGTGTTCCAGCTTTTAGACGTTAGTCATACCGAGACTTTGAAAATTTTATCCAAACTTGCACCTCCGCCGAGTTCTGACTCTCATCAGTCTTTTAACGATGATATCTCCACTCAATCGAAATTCAGATTTCTGCACCAAATCAATGTTAATATCAATTCTTTCAAATTTAATCCTATCGTGTTTGAAATTATAAACCAGATTCTTAATGAATTATGCGAGGAATATCAAGACCTTCAGCCATGTTCATCCACAGGGTTTTTAAGCAAAAACATTGCTAGCATGATTATTTTAATCGGTGATTTTACCATATGCGCAGTTGGAGACATTTCAAGCTTAATAAATTTGGCTGTTTGTCCCGATTACGAGGCCTTTACAGATTTCTCTACCATTTTTTGCTACGAATCTCTTGACTACAATATTATTTTCAATATCTTGCAAATTTTGAAATTATTAATCGATAAATTCTTCCTGCAAACTGAAATATCTCTTATTAAGCTTGAAGAAAATATGGAAGTTTTACCTGGCGAGCTTTCATGCATTATGTTTAGAGTTCTTTTGATCAATATTTTATTAAAGATCTTTCGGGTAAATTTTCTTCACTGGAAAAATATTTTGTCTGATTCAAATCAACAAACCCCTCTTATTTCTTGTCCAAATCATATTAAGGAACTATTTATCGGTCCTATCTTCAATTATAATTCGTTAAAAGAGTCTGAAACTCACATTCTTGATTTTGAATTAATTACCAACATTGAATACAAGTCATTTAAAAGATTATTGATAAAAAAGATTAGTTATGTCAACTGTCAGAGTCTTGTTGAATTTTCTGTCTACACCTTCCGGCTCATTTTATTATCCTACTATAAAAGGATAATTCTCTACAAGCCACAAGCCGAAGATGCGGTTTACCTAAAACACTCCGCTACTAATAATGTATTTCAGTGTCTTAAAAATACATCATCCTTGATTTATAAAATCTTTATCTCCCATAGTTATCATTTGTTCGAAAGCTTTCTCGATGAAAATGGCGTTTGTGTACTCGAATTTGGTTTTGCAAAACTGAAATCTGTTTTTGACTCGTTGGAATTTATCATGCTTCTGAGTTCACACAGTTGGAATCAAGTATTTACTAAAAACATATCACCGAAATTGAATAAATTTTTCCTTGAGTGTCAATCTTTTTCTTCAGAGACAATTAATCAGATCAACAAAAGAAGTTGCCTTGCTGCAGATTTATTTCTTCATTCCATCATAAGCGTTCAAAATGTAGAAAATCCAGAAATGGCATTTCAAATATTGATACAAAAATGTTTTTTTGATATTCAATCACGCCTCAACTGTAACAAATTCAAATCTGCCTATTCTAATACCCTTGATCAGACATCTCTTACAACAGTGATGCAAAGACACACATCTATCTCCAGTGCAACGCTATTAGGGAAATTTACTAGGCCTGAATCTGAATCAAACGGTTCCACGTATATTCTAATCGACTACGAAGATAGATACCGAAGAAGGTGCTATTTTGACAAATGCGAACAGTTACATATTAACGATATATTTTTCAAAGAAAAATCAATTGAAATTGCTGAAAATGGCGAAATTCAGAAAATTACAGGTCCAATGGAATCTCATAATGGTTCTTTAATGCGTAATGGGAGCCCAGAATCCATGAAATTTACCAAAACACACAGAAGCTTTAGTATCACGAAAAAGACTTTATTTTTATCGGATGAAAGTACTCATTTTAAGCTAAAATATGCCGATCTAAATACGTCAGATGATCTGATTTTCATTTCAAACTTAACAATGATAACTGATGGTACGTATGTTCCTGGTATATTGCGTTGTTTCAAGGGTGAATCATTTAAATTCACTATCGAAAAGTTCTCTTTAAGTGAAGCACGTTTAAATGTATTCACAAAAATTGATTTTAAGTATTTGCGGTATCTGAAAATTCAGAACATATTTTTTTCCTCTTCCCAAGTAACCCGAGTCTTTACACGGACTCATTCACAACCCAATGACTCAATTGAGATTTTTTTGTTGCAAAGTTATTGATTATTTTTAAATAAAGGGTCGTACTATTTTTTTGTAGGAGATTCAGTGTTAGTCAGAAAATTAATAGATTTATTACCTGAAGTTGGTGTGGGAACCGATTATGGACTTCCTCCATTAAGGTGATTTTTTTCATCTTATAAAAGAATTGTGTCGTTGTATTCCCCTTGTCAATTGTTTGAAAACTCTTATTATCCGCAACTATGGTCCATAGGGTCAGTCTCAAATTTCGAATATTTAATGTTTATCAATACAATATTCGGCCGAACTTATCAAGATATCTATAATTACCCTATATTTCCTTGGGTCCTATCAAACTTTAAAACGGAATCCATAGATTTAACAGACAAAGATAATTACCGAGACCTTACAAAAGTAAATACTTAAAAAGATATTAAGTCTTTCGTTGATTTCTCCTATTTTGATTCTAAACAAGATTTCGAGTTCAGTCATTCCAGGAAGTTGGAAAATTATCAAAGAAGCGATTCTGCCTTAAAAACATCAAACGAATATCATGTTGCAAGTTTATTAATTCGCATTCAACCTTTTGCTTCAATATATTCATTTATTAATACGAGAAATGAGAATACGTTCGAGCAGACGTTCTCCAGTTTGGATGAATTGTGGAAAGAAGCTACAAAAGACGGGGTTGAATGTGGCGTATGATTTGTGATTTACATAGGAACTGACTCCAGAGTTCTTTTACTGTCCTCAAATATTTCTTTCTTCTATTTCGGTACATATTTTAGGTGCTTAAAGATATATGATAGCAAAAAAAACCTCACATTGCCGATTAAACCCATGGATTTTCCTCCATATGCAAAGAATTGCCGAGAATTTTTAACGATTCACCGAGCGGTCTGGATTTTATTTGATTTTAGGCACTCGAATCACCGTTCGTGTCATCTATGTTACACATTTGGATTAGCAAGATCTTCGGTATCGATCATCCACGTAAGCGTAAGTTTTTTAATTTAAGAAAAATTAGAACAGTCTATACCTATTACATTTAATTTTTCATTCGCTCCATTAATCAGTAATCAAAAGGCTCAACATGAGGGAATGATTACCCAAGAAGAAGAGGCGTCTGAGTATTATGATAAAATATCAATAAAATTTATCGACACAATATTAGTGCATAAATTTAAAAAAGAAATCCCCTCTAAAAGAATGCGAGTTAGTTTTAAATTGTCTCCCAAAATTCAACGCAGTATTAAAATTCATTCAATTTTTATAGAGGTTAGTGTAACTCAAGATCATTCTATGATTATCCCCAAAAGAGATATAATTTTCATGTCTCAAGTCCAAGAATCAGATCTGCCAATATTCTGTTTGGTTGATTCAGGCTTTGAATGCTGGCTTTTGAAAATGGAAAACTGTACATTTGTTGGTTAAACTTAAGGTGATCTCGATAGTAATAATAACGTGCGATTAATTCTCGAAAAAAATTTCAAAGTCAGTAAGAACGATATTTATTTGAAGAAATATGCAACGATGAAAATACTCAGAAGTTTGTTGCAACTTCGAGTTGTTTTTTCTTGGCTCCTTCCGGATCATGTCTTGTTGCTGCATGTTCATACAATGATTTTACTTTTAAAATATTCAGCATTGAAACAGGCAAACTTGTGAGATCAATAACGGGCCATAACAATAAAGTTTTATGTGTTTCCGGTGATTATGATCGTCAATCATCGGATATGACGAACATTGCAACCGGCTCGGTTGATGGAACTATTATTCTATGGAATTTTCACCGACTCATCAATCATCTCAAACTTGATACACCTCGGCACAAATCCAAAAGCCTTGATCACATATATTTATACGGTCATTCAAGTTCGATTACCAATATCTTCATCTCTAATGGAAAATCTTTGGTCGTTAGCGTCTCTTCAAGCCTTCAAGTATGCCTCCATAATTTTTGTGGGGAAATTTTATCAATGTTTGATAGTAAAAATCCAGCGGCTGAATATAATCTTCATACTTCTATATTTCTTGATGATCTTATTATTTTATCAGATTCAAACACCAAAGAATCTTGTTTAACATTTTATGAATTTGATGGAACCGTGATTCAGCGAACCACTTTTCATGGTCCACATAAATGTATACTCTTCCATCAATATGAAAATTTTTGTGTAAGCTTCGGGGAATCAAATATCATCAAAGTTATCAATCTCAAAAATTTTAACGTCATGAAATTTGAAATCCCAGTTCCGGTGTCTAAAATATCATGCCTAACAATGATCAACCCCAAGAGCATCTTAATTGGTTTATCTTCTGGACAATTAGGTGTTTTAAAACTAGATACTCTTGTGAATTCTTAACAATCTTGTGATTTGTACGGTTCAATAGGCAATTAAATTAAAGTGAAGGTTGTTCTTGACATTTTGCCTCACCTTTTTAAAAGTTGCTTACGTTTATTCAATCATATTTTAAAATATCTAAAAACGTTTTAAATTAATTAAATTATGTTAAATTTATTTTCAATCTGATTGGTAAGATATCATAACTTTTTACCATTTTCTTATATTTTTATTTAAAAATATGAAAATCTTAGCATGTAGGATTTATGGAAAGATCTTTTTATTCAATTTCAAGTTTAAAAATAAGTCCAGGATTCATAACATATTTTTATTTACTATCTAATTTCTAAACACATGGTGTAAAACTGCATGCGGGTTAAAAAAAAATTTTACCCTTACTTATTTTTTATTAAACAATAATATTAAATGTATTTCTGCATTTATAAGTACCATCGATCATATTTAAATATTGGTTTGTTGGAACTGACCGCCGACTCGAATTTTCAAAATCGATTTCTTAACGCAACATGCAAAAATATTTTTATGAATGATGTTTTTATGTTTACGATAAACCGAATAAAGATCTTAAAATTAATTTGTGCCGATGCGATATGAAATTCCTGAAGATGCAAAGCGAGCAAACATACATATCTTATATATAATAGTCCCCGTCATTCGCTGATTCGCTGATTCGATGATTCGCTGATTCGCTGATCGGGAACGCTCAAGTGCGCAGCTGTGAATTAAAAAAATTATTTTATTATTAAATGCAGATAAAAAACTGATAAATATTTTAACTCAATATAGAGGAGCAAAATTTTAAAATATGGCTATGGCTGACCTTTATAATGCTCCCCACACTCTCCATTAATCTTGCGCAGGCTTATAGTCGTTTTTTTATTTTTTTGTAATAAATCAGTATATTAACTTTAATTGCCATGTAAAAAATTTTAAAAATTAAAAAATAGCATAAATAGTCATTAAAAATTTCATTTCGCTAAATTATAATCAAAATCCAGCCCACAGATTGTTTTGATGGTTTGGTCGCTACAGGAATTCTCCCAGGAAGTTATCAAGGCTATTTTATGCCCAAATTCCATCTATATATAACGATTTTGTTTGATTTTTGGGTGATATTTTTCTCTTTAAATTATATTTTATGTTATTTCTGCATATGAATTAGGAACTTTTGTTTAAAGATAATTTTTGAATTTGCGTCATTTTTGGCGGGTCAACTTCTAGTAGTACAATAATATAGTAAAAATAATAAATTATCATTCTCACGGAAGTAATTTAGCTTGTTGTGATGTTTTAATCATTCAAAAAGCCATAAAATTTCAAGTTAAAGAAACTATAGACAGTTCGTAAACCATTGTTAATAATGTGTTTGAAACAGTCTCAATTTCAGCTGAAGGTCAAATACCAAAAAAAATTCTCTAAGAACGATAATACATAGGAAAGGAACAACAATTAAATCTGTTCCTTCTCAACTAGAATATTAATCTTTTATTGTAATTTCTAAGCAATATAAGCTTTTGGATGTTTTAAAAGGAATTATGAAAGATTTATTACTTTTTGATTCTAGTCTTGGTAACAATGATCAAATTTTTATATTCGGTCGACATTATCATTCTGTAAAAGCATTTAAAATGAAAAAATTTTTCGTTGATCGAATGTTAAAAATAGCACAATTAATTTTCAATTAAAATTATGTAATTTTATTAGAAAAGAGAGGATATGTTACGTAAATATTTTATATATTCTTATCAAATAATGCGAATAAATAAATTTGATGATGTTTAACTAAACAATTAGTATTTGGCAAAATTTTAATCCATAATCAATATCATTGATTATAAAAAGTCTGCAATGAATGCCATCTGTCTTTTTGTCCACCAACTTAAATTGATTAATGGCTGTTTTTTTTATTCAGTAAGAAATATGAGAAAAATAATTATCCAAAATTGGTTTAATGCACGAACTTTAAATTGAATCCTAATTTTTCAATGCTATCCAAAATGATAGTTTCACAAGTCTCTGTCCGATACTCTTTTTAGAAACCGTCTTTATACGATATTACCGAAATATATCCCTAAACCCTCTACCCCTACTCAATTGGTTGGAAGAAGATTATCTTGGAAGATTAAACTCTGATAGGACTATACGACTTTGCTTATTTTGATCAGATATTGAACAGTATACCGATGGACATTACTGGAGATTTACATAATAAAAAATCATGCTCAAGCTCAAAAAGAAGGTTGCAGCCAGAGTTTGGAGTGGCTATCGAACTCTTTTGAACTTTATTAATACAATAAAAAGTAAAAAAGGATCCAGACTTTGATTACGAGTGATTTGTCAGAGAAAGGTCATTTTAAAAAAGATCAAGTTATGTTCTTCCAGATTAACGTATAATTTGTATTGCGCAAGGATCCTACTATGTAAAATACAAGTAGATTTTCAAATTACTAAATCAACGACATTAGTTTGGATAATTTTAGATAGTTGCTTCACGATTTTATCAAATATATCAAGGTTAGCATGGTATTAAAGTTTAGTTCGTTAATAAAGAAATTGTCTGGCTTAGCTAACTTAATCATGATATTTTAGTGAATTTTTAATGTCCCTGAATTTTCGTTAGTTATGATACTTATACAGCTGCCAGGAAGAGTCATGCTTATGTAAATAAGTAGATTAAAACAAATATCCAACAAATACATGCCATAGGATCGTCTAAATTAGATATCATGGCGACTACTGGCCTTGGTAAGCCTTTAATGAATTTCTGGGTAAAAAAATTTAAATTTGATATAATAAAAAAAAAATAACCATGGAAAAATAACAAATCAAATTATTAAAAGAAATTCTAAAATTGAATTTACAATATCCAAAAATAATTTAATGATGTCGATTGAGATTGAATATTGTCTCCTTAGCCCCCTGATGCAACTCTTTTTAGCATTAGAAAAGATCTTAAGTTGATGGGGGTATTCTTGGAAGATGCCTTAACATATCGTTTTCCCGCCGAATTGTCAGTCGATTATCAGCGAGCGGTTCAAATACTGCAACAAACTATTATACTTCAGGAGTAGTGATCTAGTTTTCTCAGATGAAATTGGTTTTAATTTGCATAGTAGTCCTCGTTACGGGTGTAAACTACCAAGCTTAATTCCTCACATAATGGTACAGACACAAATAGGTAAAAATTTATCCTCGATATATGCAATAGCAATACTGAGATACATTTCCCATCAATTGGAAATCGTTTCATTAAACGCTGCTATGACGGTGTTGTAGTCCTGAGATCCTTTGAAAACCGCATCTCAAAACCAATAGAAAATTAATATTATAATTTTCGGTTTCGCAATTATAAAACGATATCAAATATATTATTTTCTTGATGCTCATCAAAAAATTTCTCAACCGTCCTCCACATTCTCATGCTCTAAGTTAAACATGATCTAAGAGTTATTTGGTTTTATAAAAAATCAAGATTGTAATCGTATTTCAAGGCAAACCAACGCACATATTTCCAAATCACGGATAAATTAGGAAATGATGAGTCTGTAGACACTTATCATTTAATAAACTATTACAGAAGAATCATCCAATGGGGTGAAAAAAAAACGACAAATATTAAAATTAAAAAATTTTTTTTTCGATTTTTATCGAATTTATTATTTAAACGTGTCGAGATTCATTTAGACCTATGTTAATAAAAAAATAACAAACACTTAAAATGAATTCAGCGTCTATTCAATAAATGTGGTACTATAGCGATTAAGGCAATGTAATAGTGTGTTAACTAGTCTACGCTAACACTAATTAATTATGTGTTGTGTATGCGCACCGCTACATAACTCCCCCCAGTGGCAAAATCGAATTCTGTGAGGTGAAGCCGCGAAATCGGTAGCAGTGTGCGCTGGTTGTTGAGTTTTGTCCTTTTTGGTTGTAGGTTTGTCAAGGTGTTGTGGTGAGAACCAAGAATCGTCTGTGCCAGTGTTGCTCGGCTGCGTTGTGAGCCAAGAATCGGTTGATTCAGCGTGACTCGAGTGCAGTAAGAGCAGTAGGCAGATGATTCAAGTGTGATTCGTTTGCAACTGAAACCAGGAATTAGTTGATTCCACTTCAGACAGGAAACCACAGGACTGCTTTTGTGAGCAGAGAAATCCATTTCTCCGTCTGGGTCACCAATATAGCGATTAAGGCTATATAATAGTGTGTTAACTAGTCTACGCTAACACTAATTAGTTATGTGTTGTGTATGCGCACCGCTACAGTACCTCATTTTGTTAAGCCGCTTAATATATAAAAAATTATTGAATATATTACCGAATTTAAAATGGCTTATAATTAATCTTTTAGGGTAAAATTAATTATTTTGCTTTATTTAATACCAAATTTTCGATGAGATTTTAATTATATTTTGAAATATGTTTTTCGTTGCAATTTTTTTTTTGATATTTTGTGTGTTCAGCGAATTTGGATTATATTTATTTGGATATTATTAAAGAAATACGATAGGAATGAACAATCAGTATTCTGATGGCAGAATTACTCTTTAATTACAAAGAGAACGCATCAAAAACAAAAAACCTAAAATTCGATTGTTTGAAACAAATAGAAAACTTTTAAATCAATATAATTTATCGCTAGCTACTTTTTGGATAAAAATTTATAATTTTTATAGCATGGATTTCTGGTATCAATATCAGGAAATATCAAAAGTAGTAATCAATTTAGGTGTTTCTCAACGTCGGGCTATTTGAAAAAGATCGATTAAAAAAATATTACGTCAAAACAGGATCAGCGAGGGGTGACGGGACAGTCATTTTAGAAAATTCAGAGAAGGCCGTGGCAAAAAAAAGGTTGGGAAACACTCATCAATTTGATTATTGGGAAAATAATTTAATTTCTGATACTGCGGCTTATATTATTGAACTATCTATAAAAATTTATGGAATAAGTTTTAAACCGATGATTTGTTGACTTCACATGATTCCTCCAGTCAATCGAAAAATGGCATTGATTTCTGCCTCTGATAATATTAAAAAAATAATTGTTTAAATTTATCAACAATTCGTTATAATTAAATTCGGTTTAAAAATACACGTAGACGAAGAATATTTGGAACACATTCACTTAAAAAACTAATAATTTGTTAAGAAATTACGATATATTTTTTTATGTATTCTGCATTTTAAGAGTTAAAATTCAAACAATAAAAGAATTTATAGTTAAATACGATAATTTTTATCAATTAATTAAATTATGTATCAAATTAACAAATACCCAATAACAAAGTCCATGCTCACTGGCCAAACTTAATGCACGTCAATGTGATATTTCATTCCGTGTAAAATAAAATTTTTATGGTTTAAAAAAGCGACATTGTTTAAGATACAAATATTATTGCATTCCGATATTTTATTTTGTTATTTTTAACAGGGTCAAACGGCAATCAAAAAATTGCACATAATTAAAAATTCCACCAGAATCTGAGTCAAATTTTTATATCTATTATTTATTTGATTATTGAAAAACACATTGCCGATTTTTAAGCCTGCTTTTATCTGATAATCGTTTCGCGCTGCAATAAATAGATAACACCACACTTAAATATATTTATGATTTAAAAAAAATTTTATTTGTGCTGCAAATAATCAAATTTTTTCTTAATGATTAGCTTGCACATACATAAATTGTGATTTTATCGACATTAGTGATGGTTTGAGTACAGCAGTGACAATCGTAAAAGAAGACAGAGCAAAGATTAGAAATGGATATAAATGTTTTAGAAGATATAAAAATAATAGGTATAATAAACATGGAAGATTGGATCAAAAGGAGTGGTATGGGGTAGAAAATTAGAGTTAACAAATTACTCCATCTTTTAGGCGCAGCCGCTTATTGAGCAAACTTGAAACGTTCTGAAAAAAAGGCCTTTTTACAAGTATTGAACGAGATAATGAATTAAAAGAGTTATAAATATCATTTTATCCTTTAAATTCTGTAAAAATCTATGCGACTCCATAAAACTAATTTTCTATCCTAATTTGATATATGATTTTAAATTTGCGGCAAAACTATTTACAAGAGTGAAAAATTTATGGAAAATCAAATAAATTTTATTTTAGCTTATTATTCGTCCAATATTTCTGTTTTTTCGGATAGAGTTGCAAATAAATCTGATATAATTTCTAATATCCCTATGTTTTAGGGCCGATGGTAAACAACCAACACTAATAATTTTACAAAAATTAATCTACTTGAGATCTATATGATTTAATTAAACCATTAGATACATTATAAATATGTCGTAAAAATAAACATTAAGATGGTCATTATCAGTCAAAGTTATTACTTCTAACGAAAATAACTTCAGCAATAAAGTTTATAGAAAAATAAACATTTAAAAAAATAATAATGTAAACATGACAAAATAAACATGCTACAAGTCAGATCAATGAATGATTGTGTATTTTAATTTCTCAACCGCCCACGCTGCAAACTCGGTCTCAATCGATTTCAGTGACGATTAAAAAATCAATCCTCAGTGAATTGCTCGTTTGTTTTTTTGATTAAATGTCTCAAAAAAAGTTAGTTATCATAGACAATGACGTTGGATTGGATGATATCCAATCGATTGTGTATGCACTCTCAAACCCAAATTTTCAAGTGCTTGCATTGACACTTGTTTCTGGGAACGCCTCTATGAACGTTATCAGCGAAAACATAAGGCGTATTTTGAGATTTACGTCATCTCAGAATATTAAAGTCTATGAGGGTGGCTCTTACAACCTCGAAGGTACAGAAGGATGTCTTATTTTTAGGCGAATACATTAAATCAGATGGATACTTTGGTGATAACGCCATGGCAAACATCGAACTTCCTCCTTCGACAACTTCATGCGAAACAGACATGAAATCTCCCGTTGCCATGATTTATTACGCCAGGAAATATCCTCGACAAGTTCATTTTGTTTGTATCGGTCCTTTAACTAATCTTGCTCTGGCTTTCTTAATCGACAACGAATTTCCTTCACTTGTAGGATCTATTACAATGATGAATTCTGACACTAGTCTTAAAGTAATTATTATTAATCAAAGCAGACACTCAAGCAAGAGACAGAGCACGCTGAATTCAACACCAAATGTGATCCAATGGCTCTTCGAATAGTGTCTGAAAATTTTAAAAACCTTCAACAGCCAATAGTGCTAATTGATCTAACATTGGCTCACAATAGCCTATCTCATAATTTGATTTCGAAAATTTCGGAGGCCAGAAAAAAATATCCTAACAATAAATACTTAGAAATGTTTGATATGATGACTGATAGCTCAAACGAGTTAATCAAAAGAAATCACTGGGGTGAAAAATTTTTTACCTGTGATTTACTTGCAATCGTTGGAGTTGATGAGCCTGGTGTTTATACATCCTCCAGAAGAGTCATACTTGAGCACATTGATATCTGTGGTCCTCGTCGCGGACACACAATATTTAGAACACAAACGGAAGGAAATATCGAATTAATAGAAAAAATCGATGTGGACAAAATGACAGATTGCGTTATGAAAGTTTTGGCAAGGCCTTAAAACATCGCATTTAGTTTGAATGTCATTGCTTTTGATTTTTGATATTGTTTTTTTTTGCTTTGCTTGTAGTAAATTTCAATTTTTAATCAAGAAGTTATTTATATTCTGCTTCAAATTTGGCCCATATTCTAGACTCCAAATTATACGTTTAAAGCAGTGGTTCTTAATCGGGGGTGCGAGGAGCTCTTTCGAGAGGTGTGGGACAGGGATTCTTAGATTCTAAATTTACCTAAAATATTTAAAATCTATTATTAATCATTGGGCGTGCTATTCAGTTATATGTAATTCAATTTCTAAAGAACTTGAAATTAATTTAAACAATTTGAGTCTTTCTCAGGTCATTTTACTCCAGTGGTGCACAAGTTTTTTTTTCATGGGCCAAAATCAAATTTTTTTTTATATTGCGGGGCAAAACATGATAGTAAAAAATCATTTTTTTTATAACATTCTTAAATGATAAAAATTAGTAAATCATAATAGTTAAATAGAAATTTTATGGTAATTTTATTCTATTCTTTGCAAGGAAGATTTTTTTGCACGTTTTCTGCAAGTTTAGTGATATTTGGCTTGAGATTGGTGGTGTTCAAGCGCAGAATCGATTTCAGATTTTAATCAGAAAGTTGATTAGGTGTGTTATTTTTATTGAGTTTCATTTGTGAGAACGTTTGCTCGCAGCAATAAGTGCTTCCAAACATACTTGCGTGTTTTGTGCGTAATCACGAATTTTCGCAAAATTAGATGGCAGACTTATATAAAATTCAATCAAGTCATTTTCCCTATAAACAGCACTCATTTCATCCAATGCTTGGAGATCAATAACTTCTAATTGTAACTCTGCAGAATAATCATGTACTGTAACACTAAATGGGTCACCGGATAATTTTATTGACGATCTTTTTTTCTTCAAAATCCTAAAACCTTCGATTGAAAGCTACTAACAACTTTTACAACATATAAATATAAACGCCCGTCTCGATTGTAATATTTTTTTCCAAATGTAGCCTAAATGTTGAAAAGTTTAAATAGTTTCCTGTCTTTGCTTGTAAAAATAGTTCAATTTTATTTTTAAATCCAGAAACATAGTTTTCAAGTTGACTTACAAGTTGACCTCTTGCTTGCAATTTTAAATTTAGATCATTCGTTTGGCTTGTGATGTCTATTAGAAAGATTAAATCTGCTTGCCAAATAGGATCAATTATTATAATAAATTCTTCTAAATTATTTTTTTGTTTTAGAAATTCTGTAACCTTTTCAATAAATTCCTAAAATCTTTTTAGCATTTTACCACGACTTAACCAACGTACTTAACAATAAATAAAGTAGATCATTATATGGCGATTCTATTTGATGCAATAAATTTCGAAATTGACGCTGATTTAAACCTCTTGATCTAATAAAATTGATAATTTTTGCAACCATTTCGACATGTTTGGTTAAGCCCAATTATTTGCTGCAAAGATTCTGCTGATAAATAATGCAATGAAATTTTAACAACCCATCGCTCTATTTTCCTTAATGGTTGAGCATATGGGAAATTAAACAGTTACTTTCGCCAATAATTGCAGGAGCCCCATCCGTTTTTACACTAATAAGTTTATTAAAATCTAAATATAGCATGTTGCATAGTTTTATTGTTTCATTGTTTCTTTTAATTATTCCAACCCTGTTATTTGACTCATCACTGAACCCGTTCCCACAAGTTCTTCGGTAGTCTCGAATGATGGGGAAACACCGCGAACGAAAACTAGTGACTGTGAAGTAGAATTAATATCAGTTGATTCGTCGGCTGCTAAAGAGAAATATACGAAATTCATTGCTTTTTTATCAATTGTTTTGTTACATCATATGATAGATCTGAAATTCTTTGTTGAACCGTCATTCGATTTAAGGACACGGATTGCATTTTTTTTTAACAACTTCAGGGAAAATCTTTTCACATGCTTTAACCATACACTCCTTAATGAAATCAACATCATTAAAAGATCTTCCATATTTAGCTATCATTAATGATATTTGATAGCTAACTTCATAAGATTCAGTGCATTCATTTGAAATGTTTAATAAAACGTTTTTTTGCTGTTTTAGCGAAATCTGAAGATTCTTAAGCTTCTGTGTTCTTTGCTCCCCAATAAGATTTTGGAAATCCTTGTGCATGGTTTCATAATGATGTTTGATATTTTGATACTTTTGCCACTGCAACCGTTAGATTTATAAATCAAACAAATAATATTATTATTTTGTTGAATAAAACAGTATTTGTCTGTCCAATCTTTTTGAAATTGTCAATTTTAAAAATTAATCTTTCCTTTTTCAATATGATGCATTTTTGAAGCCAGAGATAAAAATATCGAAACAGTAAGTTCAACGAATATCACCTCGTTTTTACTCGGGTGATTATTTGGATAGAGAAATAATGGTAAAAAACGATACTTTTTTGATATTTTATTTTTATATGCAATGTTCTGTTCAGTCAATAATTTTTAATAAAAAATTTAAAATTGGATTTTGATTTAATAGTTGTTACAAATTATTTTTTTAATATTAATGTTTGATCATAAAATATTTTAACAATAATTCTGATAGGAATAATAAATATCTTATTTCATAATGAAATTTAGCATTCTCAACGCGGGCCAAAAGTGGTCCGCGGGACACCATTTGTGCACCACTTGTATAAGGTAATTTAGTACATTGAAACATATCAGTTTATATTTATTCGTTTAATTCTTCACTAATTTTTCTTTAATTTACGGTTTATGTCAGTCTTTAAGATCATTTATTAATTGCATTAATTTTCAGCCCTAATTTAATTTTATGCGACTCGTGGGTAAATTTATAAATTGTTTTTCAATTTGAACATCATAATTTTTATACGCGAGTCATAGAATGTCTAAACGATTGAAAATTAAAAAGAGTAAGATTTTCTCGATTGTATCATATTTGATGCTTCTATATTACATTAGCAGTGTGATAAAGTACATATCTGCCAACGGTTTATATCCGTTTTCACTATTATCAAATGTTTTTCAACCTCTTAAATGCAATTTACGAGTCATAAATATGGCCGCATTGTAAAAGCTCTCAACATATCATTCAAGCTAAACAATAAAGTCCCTTCATATTGATTAATGAAAAAATATATAAATTTAATTATGATTTTAATTTAGTTTATAAAAGACATCTCAATGCTTTAATAATACTTGTAAAATCCGGTCTGTCATTTTCTCCCCATCAACTTTTTCAATTATTTCAACATTTCCCTCCGCTTGTGTTCTAAAAATGGTATGTCCACGACGAGGACCGCAGATATCGACATGCTCAAGTATGGCTCTTCTAGACGATGTAAAAATACAAGGCGAATCCAGTCCAACGATTGTAAATATGTCATATGATAAAAAATCGCCTGAAAAGTAATTTCTTTTGATAATATCGTTTGAACTATCAGTTATCATATGAAACATTTCGAGGTATCTATTTTTAGGATATTCCTTTCTTGCAGCCGAAATTTTTGAAATTAAATAAGGAAGTGGGTTATTGTGAGCCAAAGTCAGATTTATTAAGACAATAGGTCGTTGAAGATTGATAAAGTTTTCACATACTATTCTAAGAGCTAATGGATCACATCTGGTATTAAATTCGGCATGCTCGGTCTCTTGCTTGGTTGTCTAGTTTTATTGATTAAAATTACTTTTAAACTAGTGTCAGAATTCATCATCGTAATCGATCCTACAAACGAAGGAAATTGATTGTCAATCAAAAAAGCCATAGCAAGATTAGTTAAAGGACCGATACATACAAAATGAACCTGTCGAGGATATTTCCTGGCGTAATGTATCATTGCTACGGAAGATTTCATATCTGTTTCACAGGAAATTGTCGAAGGAGGAAGTTTTATATTTGCCATCGCGTTATCACCAAGGTATCCATCAGATTCAATATGTTCGCCTTGATATATATTTTTTTATACCTTCAAGGTTGTATGAACCACCCTCATATATTTTAACTTCTTCAACTGATATAAAACTTAGAACACGCCTTAGATTTTCGCTAATAATATTCATCGAGGCATTTCCAGAAACAAGTGTCAATGCAAGAACATGAAGGTTCGGATTTGTGAGTGCATACAAAATCGATTGGATATCATCCAATCCAACGTCAGTGTCTATTATTACTAACTTTTTTTGAGACATTTTTCTGATAAAGCAATTAAAAAATTTAAAAATGCGTCAGTGGATGTGTCGTCGCCAAGAGATGATTACAAACACACTCACACCCTTTTTTGTTTATCGAGGTCGATAACGCCGTTAAAATAGACCAAGCAGAGCATTAGGTAGTGTCAAAAAATTAAAAATTGATAAGAAGTATATTATTCAAAGATTTTTTTCGTGGTGATATTTTTTTAGCGTATCGTGCCTATTTCATGATCCACCTTTGACCTAATTCATTTATATCTTGTCTTTTACTATTTTAGTCGCAATGATAACCTTAAGTTATCAAAAATATCAATTTTAATTTCATTATTTCTTTCAAATTTAAAAGAATAACCTGAGCGGGTTGTGTTGCGGCTCGAAGTGAGATTACCAAAATAGGACGTTTTTTTAGTCAATGTGACATCTTTCTTTTCGAACCCAGAGGA